>PDGT01000012.1:112648-123505 GCA_003671415.1 Megathymus violae | reverse complement strand
GAAAAAGCATAGTGGACTCCGTGACTGATGTTCTCTTATTGTTCCTCTTAGATTGTTTACTATAATGTAATATAACAAAAACTTTAGCCACAGCAACGCGTGGCCGGGTCAGCTAGTATAAAGATAAAAATTTATTTAAACAATATTTTGCAATCTTTCGCATTTTTCTGTCGCTTAAATTACTTGCCTTATCTATTTAATTGGTCACTATGCCAGACCCTAAATTAAAAGAGTTGGTGAAGAAGCGTGGAATCTTAAAAGCTAAATTAATACAATTTTCAAATTTCATTAAAATATTGCCAACCAAAAATTTAGATACCATCCAAGCAGCCGAATTAAAATGTCGGCTTAGCGTCATAGATAACATGTATAAAGAATTCGACGTGTTGCAGACGGAGTTGGAGCTGTTGTCGTAGAATACCGATGAAATGTATGACGAATGGGAACAATTCGAGCGACAATACTTTGCGCAAGTGTCGCACGCGAGGGCCTTACTCGTTCCCGCGCACGCTTCATCGGCGTCCATTTTGTCCAACGACGACAGCCCGCCACACGGCTCTGGTTGCAAGCACGACTTCGTCCGGTTGCCAAAGATCGACTTGCCTCATTTCAGCGGGGACTATCAGCACTGGCTAAAATTCTGAGATACGTATTTATCACTTATCCATAATAATGATAGTATTCAAGACATAAAGAAATTTCACTATCTTCGCGCTGCACTAACTGGCAGTGCTTCTTTGATAATAAAAAGTATCGGATTTCAAGCTAGTAATTATGAAATTGCGTGGCAATTATTATCAGACAGATATGACAACGAAAGACATTTAATCAACAATCATATTAAATTGTTATTTAATGTAGAAAAAAATCATTACCAACAATTACACAGTGGTTGCCTGGCTCTTATTTGGATAAAAAACAAATTTCCCTTCCATCAGGTGTTCAGTTATATTATATGGTACTGTTACGCGGGATTTCGAAAAACACTTTTTAAAAAAAGAATTATTTATTAAGATGAAATGACACAATAAAAATTCGGGATCTTTCGGCAGTCGAGTGTCGTAAGTGGGGTCGCGGAATAGACTGGCGCGCCGGGCCCGGATAGGGCCTTACAAAGGGACTTTGTAGCTTAGTCTGCAGAACGGGTAGAACGAAAAGGGGGGTCAACTCAGCATAAAGCTGCCTACGAGTTCCAGGTATAACACCTCCCCCCATTTAATAAACTTCTGGCAAAGAGCAGAAGTTTATAGAGAAGGAGCAAGAGGAGAATGAGTAGAAGTTTCTGTCTGTCTATCTGTCTCCGACGGAAGTGTTTGAGAGGCTTTAGTAAAGAAAACTACATGAGAAAAAGAGCGACTGCTGCCAGATTTACATTATATATTTAATATAGCATACACTTTGTAAATTAAAAATATTATAATTAAGGAAAACATAATAATAATAGTTATGGAATAATGTTCCTCGTATTTAACTATGTGAGGAATGTTTGTATTTAAATTAGTATCCGTTAATGTTTTGTGCAAGGAATTGTTATATAAAGTTAAGTCATCTAAATCTATGTCTTGTAATGTTATAGAAGGCACATTATTAATTACAGAATCCATTTTATTAACGTTACAACAGGTATCATTAATTAGATTAAAGTTTGAAATAGATATAGGCATAGTTAAATTATAATCATTAATCTAATGATATTAATACTGTACTTTTATAATATCCTGTACAAAATTTATGTAAGGTAAATAGTCCGGTTCCAAGAATATTAATCTCAAAGTTTTCAGAGTACAAGCAATCTATGGAAGTTATTAGGAGTAGATTGTACAAAAATCCACTCGTTCCCAGTGAGTTTTTTCCAGATATCAATTTTACCTCTTATGAACTTAGTAATTCATTGATTTAGAATTTTATTAATTACTTTGGTGAGTAATTCACTTTCACAAGTAGGTTTTGCGTCTGACGCATAAATGTTTGTCACTTCACAGATGTAGTGTCCGGTCGTAACAATTAAACAATTATCCAATGAGTCTAAATTACAGTAATTAGATTTGTCTTTGGTCATGCTTATATATTTATAATCAGGTATGATTAAACTGAAAGAGTTTGGCTCACTAGAATTGTAAGGTAAAGGTAAAGGAATACTGTAAATAAGTCATATTCCATGTTTGAAATCAATGGAATACGTAAAACAAAAATGATCTCATCATCTATAAAATAACAAGTTATCTTTAATACATTTATAATAAAGTGGATTGAACTTAAATCTATCTTAGCGGGTAATTCTATAATTATTAACTAATTCTCGATACAATTGTAAAGGGGTAATTACTGCAGGGTGCAGTACGTCACGACTACTGAACATGATGGAATTTATAATATCTTCTAACTGAAACGATAGAGTTAACATGGATATATCAATACAATTAAACAGAGAGTTTATATTCAATTGTATTTGTATTTTATTTGTTGATACAGTGATGTTATTTAATGTTAGTGATAGGTTACGGATAACCTCATTCAAACTAGCTTCGTTAACTTTAATTTTATTCATTGTTTTATTGTAGTTAGATATGATCGAGTTTGTTACCAAAATGTTCTCTTTCATTAATGATGTTAATTTGTTTTCGTTATTAATTATACTTTGCACGGCGGCATTAAAATCGAGAGCATCATCCTCGTCAAGGTGCCGAATATTTGTTTCATCACTTTTCCTATGCCTCCAAACCAGGCACTGCGTTGAGTTCTTATATCTAATAAATGTGATAATGATGAAAAGGTTTTAACGATGTTTTCGTGTCGTATTTCTAGGGGCGGAAACATGTTTTGACATTCTATGTCAGTAATTTCATGTTCACAAAGGTTTTTCACCAGACTTATTGCTGAATTAATATTTTCGATATGCTGTTTGAAATAAGATATATCTAATGGAATAACTACATTAAGTTGTCCACTGTTTATCTTTAGTTTTCCTAAGTAGTCAAAGTAGATGCCGGAACCTGACGTTATGCGTTGTATAGTTTATTCATGACGTGATTGGGAAGAGACGCTGAAAATAATAATAAAGGACTAAGGTAAGTTTGAAGATAGATAATTATGGAATTTAAAAGGTAAATTGACTCTAGTTTATCTAAGTAGTTATTTTGATTAGGGATTATAGGGAATTTCGGCTAATTTTATTTCATCATAGTCAAAGTATTATTTCCATTAATTTTTACGACCTTGTAGGGCCCTTTCCATATTGGGGATAGCGACTTACGTAGCCTCGCGTGATTTTTTATGTACACGTAATTTCCGACTTTATATTGGACTGGACGACTATGGGAGTAGTAGTAGTTTTTAGAGTTTTGTTTAGATCTATGAATATTCTCCAAGGCTTTGTCGTGGGAATATTTTAATTTATTCTGGAGCATCCTCACATATTCCGGGTAAGTTGCATCAGGAGTTTCTTCCAACAGTGAATTTGGTATAAAAGGTTTTCGTCCAAACATGAGTTCGTAGGATGTGTAGTGAGTAGTACAATGGACTACTGTATTATAAGCTAACATAGCAGTATGAATATAGCGAGGCCAGTCAATTTGGTCCTTGTTGACATAGGACTTTAAATACTCCTTGAGGGTCGGGTGACTACGCTCAAGGGCACCCTGAGTTTGAGGATGATATGGAGATGACCAGAGTTGTTTTATTTTCAAGAATTCACAGGTTTTTTTAAAGAGGTCAGAGGTAAAATTGGTTCCTTGATCTGTAAGGATCGTTTTAGGTAATCCAAAAACAGAGATGAAATGTAATAAGCATTCGCTGGTTTCTTCAGCCGTTGTACTTCGGATAGGGTAAGCTACAGAAAATTTAGTAAGGTCGTCCTGTAAGGTAAGTTTAAATAAATCTAAGTTTGGCTGGGCCTGATTCAGGGAGTGGTCCTACAACATCCAGTCTGACACGTTGACAGGGTGCAGTTGAAGTGCTAGTTATTTGCAGAGGGGCTCTATTAGTGCTTATTAGAGCTTTGTTTTCCTGACACGATTTACACTGTTTGACGAATGTTTCGATATCACTACGCATCCCTTTCCAATAAAACATATCTTTTATTCTATTGTACATACGGACTGACCCTAAATGTCCAGCTATTGGTATATCATGATTTTCTCTTAATATTTTCTTGATTTCTGTAGGAGTGGGATACACTATTTTATCATGATATATGTTAATTTTAATATTAGTATTATGAAATAGGAAAGTGAGGATGTTGTAGATTTTTGTAAATGAATGTTTCTCAAAAGGATCTGTTACCCCTACTTCTTCAGTATCTCCGACAATGAGAAGTTCGTTTCTGATATTCTTCAGAGTGTTGAAGATTTCTGGATATGTAGTAGCTTCGTCGAAATGGTGAACTTTTGTGAATAGTAAGAAATAGACTTTATCTTGTGAAATAACTATAGAATGAATGTAGTTGTTTCTCGGTGTTTCGAATTTCTTCAGGGTTTTCGACTTTACTTAGTAATTCTAGAAGGTAAGGATCCAAGGTCCAGATCTATGGATGTAGGGATTAGTAATATTTTACAGCGACTTTTCAAAAGTTTTTCGTTGTGTTCTGCAATTTGAGTGTTAAAAGTTTTATTTTTATCTGTGATTGCTTTCAAAAAGATGGGGTAATCATCAGAGATAAATGAACTGTCCGGTCCTATTATTTCTAATGGATCCGATGTAGGAATATTTTGAGATTCTTCGATCACAACGGGATCTGGTATGGGAATATCTTGACACTCTGGAGACACTAGAGGATCGGGAGTAGGAATAGAAATATTTAAAGGATCATCATTATCAGAAATAACGTCATCAAGCCGAAATGATGGAGGTGAAATTAGTAAATCGTTTAGATCTCTGTCTATTTCTTCAATTTGGGGGTTCTGGTTTATTCCCTGGGGTTCTTCAGGATTAGGAGGTGTATTTTGGGGATTTAATTAAATCCTATACAATTACAATTGTATAGGATTTATTGGGTAGCGAGATAAGGCGTCTGCATTGGCATTAATTTTACCTTTCTTGTATTTGATACTGTAATTATATTCTTCTAATTTTAGACGCCATATAACTAGTCTAGAACCCGGATCTTTACAGTTAAATTACCATTGGAGTGATTTTTGGTCTGTTATTATGGTAAAATTATTCCCATAAAGGTAAGGCCGAAATGTTTTTGTACCGAAAATTATAGCTAAACACTCTTTCTCCGTTGTGCTGTAATTGGACTCTGCCTTATTCAATGTTCGGGATGCAAATGCGATAGGCCGGTCCTTTCCTATTTCACCCTGGGATAGAATTGCGGATATGGCGAAATTTGAGGCGTCACAAGTTAGTAAGAAAGGCTTTGAAAAATCTGCATATAATAGGATCGGTGCAGAAATTAGCATATTTTTCAGGGTCTCAAATGACAGTTGTTGTTCATTCCCCCAGTTAAATGGTGAATCTTTCTTTAAAAGAGATGTGAGGGGTTTCGCAATTTAGAGAAATTTGGGATAAATCTACGATAATAGATATAAGGCCGAGAAAAGATTTAATATCTTTTCGGGTTTTTGGGATTGGGAAATGTTGGACTGTCTTGACTTTATTCGGGGTCGGTCATACACCCTCATTGGTAATTATATGCCCTAGGTAATAGACCTCTTTACGGAGGAACTCGCATTTGTCCGGTTGCAATTTAAGGTTAAAATGTCGTAACCGGTTGAAGACTTTAGATAACTTTTTTATGTGTGATTTAAGATCAAAGGAGTAGATGACTATATCGTCTAAGTAAACGTAACAGTGAATACCTTGTAAACCGGATAATACGGTATTCATCAACCGTTGGAAAGTTGCTGGGGCATTTTTAAGGCCAAAATGCATCCTTTTGAATTCGAAGTGTCCTTCGGGTATGCTGAAGGCTGTCTTTTCTGCGTCTCCGGGGACAATTTGAATTTGATAAAACCCCGACGCTAAGTCTAGTGTGGTAAAATATTTACTATTACCCAGTTGGTCTAGAATCTCATTGATTTGAGGAATAGGATAGGATTCTCCGATTGTAATATCGTTTAATTTGCGGTAATCTATGACTACTCGCCATTTGCGCTCACCTGATGCATCTAATTTTTTGGGGACTACCCAAATTGGAGAAGACCAAGGAGACAGTAAGGGTTTTATGATATCTTGGTCTAGCATCTTCTTTATTTGAGTTTCAACTTGTTTTTTATGGCATTGAGGAAAACGGTAAGATTTTGTATTTATGGGAGTATCAGAGTTAGTTTTGATTTGGTGATTCAGAGCAGAAGTAAAAGTGAGTTTGTCATTCGGCAAATAAAAAATATCGGACAAGTCAGAGCAGACATCATAAAGAGCGTTAGCTTCCTCGGAGTTAAGATGTGATGTTCTGAGTTGATTAAGGACTTCTTGGGTACGAGAAATCGAGTTGTGAACTTGTATATTGTTTATTGAGCATTGTGGAGAATTATTTATATACGCGATATCGCCTGAGTCGAATGGAATAAGAGTAAGGAGTAGATTAGAATTGAGAGATTTAGGGGATTCAGAAGTATTGGTTACTGTTATATTTACTCTTTTGTTATCTTTTACTTTAACAATGCAGTTGGCTATCAGGATGTCTTTTAGTTGAATTTCTTTCAATATAACTCCTTCTTTTAATTCCGGGTTTCTAACTGAGCATTCTATAATCATTTCGGATCTAGCAGGAATGGTATAGACTGGTTCGTGAAAACTAATTGGTATATGGAATTTATTAATTATTAGTTTATTTGTATTATAATTAATATTACAGCCGAACGAGTTGTGCAAATCTGTTTCAATAATTCCATCATATGGAAGATGTATTTAATCGATCACGTGGAATTTATGGCTTATTGAATGTTTGTGAGTTTCTGATATATATAGTTTTAGGAGAAAATGACCTCGAGTCTTAGTAAAGCCTTTTCCTGGTTCAATCCCTTTCAGGCTTATTTGTTCGTTGATTAATGAGGGAGCTATTTGTATACAAGAAGACTTGATGAGGCTGACCGCCGAACCGGAATCCACTAACAAGGATAACGGAATCTTGGATATAGTAGAATTAATTAATTAAGAACGTGAGGAAGAAGGACTTTGGTGGGATCAGTTGTGATTTCGAATACTTCATTAGTGTTTCCTTTTTCAGATTTTGGGGGTTGAGTAGAAACAGGGGGAATAACGGGTATGGTAGGTATAGAAGATGTAGCAGATGCGATGAGGATTTTAGAGTCTTCAGATGTGGTTGGTCTTGTAGGTACAGAGGATACAGTGGATAAGGTGGAAGCAGTGGATACAGTGGTTACTGTGGGTGTAACGCCCGTGGCGGGAACGGTAAGTATAACTCTTTTGGTAGGTACATCAGACACAGGGTATTATCAGACACAGGAATCTGCATATTATTGGGTTGTTAAAAGAGTTTGGTCTCTGTATTTGCGGTCTCTGTTGGAATGAGTCTCTAGGCCTGGAGGGGAATTCAAATGTATATCTAGGTTTCGGAGAGAACTGGAATGAGTCCCTAGGTTTGGGAGAAAATTGGAATGGGTCTCTGGGTCTAGAGGATGACGATGGCGCTCGGTCTGGGTATTGTTATGGTGTTAAGACACAAGTGTACATAAGTGTACAGCTTGTTGCAGGCGTTCCTCGCTAATAGCTATGTTAATTGCTTCGTTTAAGTTTTTGGGAAATCCGCATCTAACAATAGCGGATATGTTAGGTTTGAGCCCCATCATGCAGTGATGAAGTGCCAGTTATTCCATTGCTGCCGTGCGACCTACCAATTCGGATTGTTTTCGATAATTTAGCGCTATTTCTATCAATAATTGTGAAAGACAAGTTTCTATTCTTAGCGAGAAGTGACTAACATTCTCAGTATATCCTTGTTTTGTTTCTTGTAATTCGGTTAATAAATGAGATGAGTGTTTCCTTTCGCTAAATTGATTTTTAAGGAATTCCTTCAATTGTTCCCATGACGTGAAATTCTTAACTGAGCAGGCTGTCTCTGCCTTACCTTGGAGTTGGCTCAAAATAAATCGGAATACTATGGGATTTTGAATTTCCGAAGCTAGTTGGAGTGCATTATTACAATTAACTAGAAATGAGTTTAGTGTCTCTCTGTTTCCATCGTAGGGATTAATAAATTTTAAAATTATATTTAAATCTACATTATAAGAAATTGTAAGATTCGAAGGTGATTTGGGATTATTTATAATAGGTGATCTTTCAGCTTCTGCGACCTGGCCTTCTGGAATATCGATAGTGAGTTTATCTTTGATTGCTTTTGCCTTTTTAAATTATTTAAATAGCTTGAACGAGACGCAAATATATATGGTTACTAAGGTTTACTGCCACGGGCTTATGGTATCATATATTCATTCGTAAATATGGTTTATTATTAATTTGTCTAGAAAAATACTTACGGGGTCGTATAATAGTCCATAAACATAAATTATTATTAATTTTTATTAAAAGAGACTGAAGGGAATTATTATTCGTTGAATGTAGATTACCACTAATATTTACTGAAAAGGACTTACGGGATCGGATTTTAATCTGTAAATACATACAAATGTTAGGGCACAATATTATTATCAATAACAAAAAAAATATATTTATTATTATTATTATTATTTTTGATAGAGACCTATTAAATCGTAAGTTTGTTCAAAATAAAACACAAGATAATTCACTGAAATAGACACATATAAATTTACACGAATGAAAAACTAAAACAGACAAGGAATAACACAGAAATAAAACAATAAAAGATTTAAAATAAGCGAAGCGCATGCACGATACAATGGTTCAGTATGACTAAGAAAATTATTATTTTTTTTAATTTGTAATACGAAGTATTATGTATAAGAAATTGTATTCCGATTTTACAATATTAATAATAATTGTTACGATTTTGTTATGAATAACGAACTAGGAACTGGATTTATTTATAGCACAATGAGACAAAATTATTAAAAATAAAAGTTAAAATTAAAAGTCAATAATATAGATATTAATTTTTTTTTTAACGTGGAACCCTAATTAGCATGACCAAAGACTTACATAGTGATCGTCGTTAATAATACCATCGCGACGAGATGCATAGTACAGCGATAAGGCGACTGTGGAGAAACGCTTACGTAGCGTCTCGACAGGCGGGGATTCGAAGTAGAGATGATGACCGGATGCAATGATGAACCTCATAGGGGCCAACTTGGTGGCCACTAGGTCCTGGTAGGTATCGGGAACTTGGTGATGAGTTGTTTATTCAGAAATGAAGACAAGGCTGCTTAGAGTTTTCTTCCTTTCGTCGGCGCCGTGGAGTAGTGAAGAACTTGGTGACGAATTTGTGTAGCAAATAAGTCTTATCACGACGTGGAGCTCGGAATAATTTTAAAGGGAATAGCAGGACTTGGTAAATAAGTTATTTCACTAATTTCGCTTCTTAGTTTTCTTTGTTTTTACTTATTTTCACTGTTTTTTCACTTGTTTTTTTTTGCTGGGTTTTCCACGGAGTCTATTAATTTCGCGACTGTATTGAATTAGCACTTAGAATATATTCAGTCGGCACTCGGAACTTGAAAATTTTTGAGTATCGAAAATTCGGAAAATTGCGGAAAACACGGACTGTGTTACCGAAAGGCACTCGAATATTCGCATCCCACCGCTGCCACCAATTTGTTACGCAGTATTTCGAAGAACACTTTTTAAAAAAAGAATTATTTATTAAGGTGGAATGACACAATAGAAATTCGGGATCTTTTGGCAGTCGAGTGTCGTAAGTGGGGTCGCGGAATAGATTGACGCGCCGGGCCCGGATAGGGCCTTATAAAGGGACTTTGTAGCTTAGTCTGCAGAACGGGCAAAACGGAAAGGGGGGTCAACTCAGCATAAAACTGCCTACGAGTTCCAGTTATAACAGTACGATACCACTGAAGTATCGATAATTTTACTCGATAGAGTATGGTCGTATAGTGTCGATACTTACTCATATCGATCGTTTGTTATGTAAAATTTTGAATGAAATAAATATTAATGAATTAGAATAAAATAAATAGAATGAAATAAACCGAAAAAAAGTATTAATGATGTATTCTGGACGACGAAATATGGTGACTGGCAGTGGAGGTCAGATTTTTCGGGCATAGACAAACAGCTTACCATCCACACAAAACTTCGACTTGGAGCCTAATTCTCGAATTGCAGACATTTATGTCTAATAGACATATGTCTACAAAACATGGCGAATGTCTATTGAAAGCTTATTTCCTTATTCTCGGGATGTCGCATTCGACATAATGTCTGCGACTAGCATTTGACATGCAACGATTGACCCGGAGAGATCGACATTAAAATCACTATTCGACATTTGACAATTTTGACACATTAAAGAGTTACGACATTGTGAAATTATTTTCAAGTAAACGCATTAAATTTGCTAAAATTGCCGAAATGGGAGATGAATTTGTTTTACAATTTGTTGGCGATGTAGTAGCTGCAGCAGCATATGCCGCAGTTGTACCTCGTCGACAAAACCTTTGGCGCTTTTATACGACAGAGTTGAGCGATATCGCATTTATAAAAAAATTCCGGCTTTCAAGGGCATTGACGGAAGATTTGGTGCATATTGTGGAAGCTTTTATCAATAATAGGACGCAATATAACGTACACACAAAAGTAAGTTCCTTTTGCTGGTTTTCTTGCAAGATGCATCAAATATCTTGATCACCTATACTTCGTTCAAATTGGATATGGAAACTTTGTAAACAAAGTGTTGCCTGGCAACCACAAACAAACAGGTGCACGAAACTTTTTGTTCTATTATCAGTATCTATGACCACA
>PDGT01000012.1:94181-109439 GCA_003671415.1 Megathymus violae | reverse complement strand
TCTGTGCTGATTGGCCGAGACCGACCGGAAGGAGCTCTGATTGGTTGTAAGTAAAAGGGAAGTAGTTGACGCACTCTCACAGATGCTGTGCATCGTCTCTGCCAATAATACAAGTTTAATTGTTTTGTAAAACTTGCATCATTTTCTCTTAGTTGTAGCTTTTTATTTTAACATATCAATATCAATAGTTCAGTTAATTTCTAATTTCTACTCAATGCGAACAAGATGAGATATTAAAATTTGCCAAATTTGTACTCAACATTCCATTAGTCTTTCCATTAAGTTCTAAATTTTTTATTAACTAAAACCAACTAAAATAATATGATTTGCTGAGTCATATACTTAATATTAGAAAATAATCAATATTTCCATATGTTGTAAACTTTCAATCAACAAAAACAAAGTAAAATAATATAATTTGGTAAGCATTGATCACCTAATTTTATTAAAAATTACAACTTTAACTTCTAAATCCCATAAAAAGACCAGTTAATAGCGATAACTAAACTTATAAATTAAAAATTGGAATATCGTTACGGTTTATCGATGTTATGGAATAGATCTCTATAAACGAAGGATTGTAGAGTTGTAAACAACATAAATTTTAACAGCAACTTAAATTACAACTTCATACACTAAAGAAACACCGACCGTTTATGGTGAAGAAAATCAATAACATAGCATTAGAAAGTACAAAAATATTGAAAGAAAAATAAGACCACTTAATAGAAAACACAAAAGATTCCGATATACAAAATAAATACAACAAGTTTCAAGAACTACTTTACACAAATAAAAGAACCAAAAATGAACGTGAAAATAAGACAATAAAATGGATAGGAAGTCAAACTATAGAACTCTTACAATCCAGAGCAGAACTAATATCAAATCCTAATGAAGAAGGACCACCAGAGATATAGATTTGAAGTACTCTAAGAATGCATACAAAGAACACGAGGCATTAAAAACGCAACCAAACAATTATTAGAGAAACTGGATACCAAATGTAATAAATAAGAACCACAAATATGAAAAACGTCGACCAGAAATCATGTCTATAGCTACTAACTTCTTCATAGAACTGTATGAAAGGAAAAGTACTACATAAACAACGAGCCTAACGGGTCGTATTAATTTTTCACTTATTATTTTAACTTCTTTAATAATCCGGTTCGTATGGACCATGTGCGGAAATCCAGTCTATCCAGGTAGTAAGTAATTTAAAGTTCAGCTTATTAATGCACTACGTATTTTATTTCATCGCTAACTGATCGCGAGCGAGAGAGTTACAGTACAAAAAAAATAAGACGGCGGGTGGCGTGTATCGCTCCTACAGCATGTTAACCGCAATGATTCGTGTTTAGTGAGATTCCAGGCTCACTGATGCAGGCGCTTTATAATACCATTAACATCGACTTGAACACCCAGTAAACCGCTCAATATACCGTCGAACCACCGCTCCACCAGCCTCCTCAAGGCTATGGGGAAAGTATTCGAAAGAATCATTCAATCTCGGCTGAGAAACCTTCTCTTCCCAACAGACGATCATCCACTGATCATTCCGCAACAGTTCGGCTTTCGTGCCAAGCATTCTTGCCCCCAACAAATCCACCGCATAGTGGAGTATATCCTAAGCAGTTTTTACCCAAAATGTAAGAAAACAGTTCCTGTCTTCTTCGACGTTGCCAAGGCTTTCGACAAAGTCTGGCACGAAGGACTTATCTACAAACTCCATCACCCAGGCCTTCCAGATCGAATAGTTCGCATCTTAGTCTTCCTACCTTCAAAATCGCTCCTTTCGTTTCAAACACGAAGGAGTACTTTCCTCCCCACGCCCGCTAGCGGCTAGGGTTCCACAGGGCTGGTATGCTATGAGAATTCACCACCCCCTCCCGCGCTTTTCCGAAAGGTAGCCCTTTTTCCCACTTCTGAGCGCAAAAAAAAAATTGTTAATTTGGCCGTCTCAATCCGGCAGCCCCAGTCTCGATCCGGCAGCTGTCCGATCGACACGTCCGTACCGCCACACCCTGCGCTACGCAGTTGCTACGAGCCAGCTACGCGCCTACGCGCCCCGCACCACGAACAGGTTTGCGATCGCCGCATCTATCGCTGTAGTCTCCCTACCACACTGTTATAGTGGTACAGGCCACTTGTTTAGTTCCGACGTAAGTCGGAATTAACCAAGTTTGTTCGGACTGATTCCGCGTCGCGTTTTGAACCGGTGGATACCCTACGGTGCCAACGGAGCCGGTTAGCGTAACAGCTAGAAGGTTCTCGCCAGTATCTCCGACGAAAAGAGGTGACGTGACGCTGGCGGCGCACCAAAAAGAAAAGACTCTAGGACTTCGATGGGATCCCAACTCCGACACGTTGACGTTCAACACGGACATCAAGAGGGTTCCCGATGAAGTCAGGCTACGTCTGAGACCAAGCGCGAGGCACTGAGCGCGGTCATGTCAGTGTACGATCCACTGCGACTCATCAGTCAATACACAATCGTCGGGAAAATAATTCTACAACAATTGTGGATCAAGAAAGTCGACTGGGATCAAGAACTGCCGACCGAGGAAGCCGAGCTGTTCGACTGCTGGATCAAGCGACTTCCCGACGTGTCAACGCTCGCCATACCAAGATATTACAGGTCTAACAGAATACCGGGGACGCACATAGAACTGCATGTGTTCATCGACGCAGGCGAACAAGCCTACGCAGCCGCAGCGTATTGGAGAATCGTATACGATGAACGAATAGAATCGATTCAAGTAATGGGCTAAAGCAAAAGTCGCACCGTTAAAAATATGTACTTACCGTTCCCAGGCTAAAGCTACAGGCGGCGTTGATCGGAGCACGACTAGCCAACACATTAGTTCGAAAGCACAGTTGGAAACCAAGACGAATCATATACTGGAGTGATTCCAGGACGGTGCTACACTGGATAAGGAACGAGAGAAAGAAAAATACTCCGTTCGTGTCACACCGCCTGGCGGAGATCGTCGTGTTAACACAAAAAGAAGATTGACGATGGGTACCTACAGCGCTCAACGTAGCCGACGACGCTACGAGGCTTCAAACCGGAAGGATCGACGACCGAGATCAGTGGTTCAACGGGCCTTCATTCCTACAGTCAACCGAGGACCACTTGCCGATAGAGAGCGAAGAAGCCGTCGCAAAAGAAGAAACTGCATTACACATCACTTCGGAACGAGCTACGCAACTCGACGACGCTCTACCAGACATAAAAAGATTCTCAAACTATCACAAGTTGATAAGAACGACGGCGTTAGTCCAGTTATTTATCGAGAAATTAAAATCGAAAAATAAAGCTTCGAGCCTACGAGTCACGCATATAGAGACGGCTGAACAAAGATGGATCCAACGAGCGCAACGAGACTCTTTCGAAGAGGACTTGGCGCGGTTAATACGCAATCAACCGCTGACACTTTAAACTAAAAAGGCTCGATCCTATGTTAGAAGGCGGAGTTATAAGAGCGAGAGGCAGGATAGGCTATCTCAACTCAGCGACGCACTCAAACAAACCGGCTATTCTCGACGAGCGACATCCATTTACTAGATTACTGCCTAAAGGGAGGCTGGATCCGGGACTTGGCGCCTTCACCTATTGCGGGGTCGACTACTTCGGGCCTCTAACGATGACGATCGGGCGGAGGCACGAGAAGAGATGGTGTGCTCTGTTTACTTGCCTAACAACGAGAGCGGTCCATCTAGAAATTGTCCAGTCACTATCCACGGACTCTGCCATCATGGCGCTAAGGAGGATGGCTGTCAGACGAGGGTGGCCACGCGTCATCTACTCAGACAACTTGACTGCTCCTACCATCTGTACGCGGATGACCTGCATGTTTATGCACAAGCGGACGCGAAAAACATTAGTCAAGCCGTAACTACTATCAATAAGAACCTCCACAGTGTAAGTCAATGGTCTCATAGGTATGGCATCAAAGTAAATTCTTCTAAATGCCAGTCTATCATCATTGGTAGCCCCAGGAAATTAGACGTCGTAATTAGATTGTCGTAGGGTAAGGAGAGGTAATGACGCTCAGTGGGTAATGGCGCTCACCTCAGTAAATCTATCAAAATGGAACATAGCAACACGCCACGTCGCATGAAGGCGCGGGGGGAAGGGGGCCACTAACGGGCGGCGATGCAAACGGACAGTCCGCCCGCGTCATCTGACAGTGAAGTGCATTTCTTCATTTGCGAACGCGCTGATGTAATTTTACGTTTGGTGTTTTCTGTCGGTAAGTCTAAAACTTTAATGCTTATTTAATTATTAATTTAACTTTTCTGATAGTGAAACTATTCTATTTTGTGAATATAGTCAATTTCAACTCGTAATGTGCATATTTTTATTACTATTTGAAATCAATCGCAAAATGGCCGTCTGGGGTTATACCGCTTGAGCTTGAGCGCCATTACCCTTAGTGACATTTTTTTTATTGTTTTAGATATGCCAAGAAATCGTCAAAGGACCACTGTTAAAGCGGCTTGGAGTGAGGATGACCTTCAATCTGCTAAAGCAGCAATTGAAGGTTTGTCCAAGAGACAAGCCGCAAAACAACCCTCCTCCTCCTCGCGTCGATGTCCTCAATGCTGAGGGTCGTGACCCCCTCCACGGATCACTTTATCGCGGACTGCATTGCACCATCTGTGCCGGTTCTCCGCATTGTGGATGGCTTCATGGATCTTACTGTTGAGAGCGGTGTGGATTTGGTCCGACCATCGCATCGCAGTACGCCCTCGTGGTCTCTTGCCCTGGACCTTGCCGGTGATGACTAACTTTTCAAGATTGTCATCACTCTTTCGGGCGATATGGCCAAAATACTCAAGGACTCGTTGAAGGTAGATAGTTGAAAGTCTAGTTGTGATCTTGAGTTCCTTAAGTATCGACTCTTCATTCTCATAGCTGTCCAGGGAATACGCAGCATTCTTCTCCAGCACCACATCTCGAACGCGTCAACACGTTTGCTCTGAGCGTCCATGTTTCGGCCCCATATAAGAATAAGGAAAATACCAATGTTCGGACCAATCTCAATTTGGTATTATTCCTGATGTTCCTCTCATTCCGGAGCGTCTCATTCCGCGCCTGTCGTTAAGAAGAAGAAGACGTCTGTTCGGCCAGCCGTACATTATTTTTTAACTATTAATTTAAGTAATGCGTCAGTTAACTGTACTAGAGAGGAGGTTCTTCAACGCATCGGTGCGGTTACTTCATACGTTATTGCGATTGAGGAATCGAGGACTTCTGAAATAGTGAGTAAACATGTGCATTGCTATTTCCAATTTCCCGAGCCTATTTTGTATGAGGCTTTACGTGAGAAAATTGCGCAACAATTTCCGGGTCTTCATTTTGATTTGCAAACGTGTAAAAAAAAGGAAAATACAATCAAATATATAACAAAAGAAGACCCTACTCCTATATACAATGTAAAGGAGAGTTTATTGCACTTTAATTTACGGGCCCGTTTATGGGCACAAAGGACTACTTCTTTCAGATTTGATGATCCATTCGTTATGGAGCATCGTTTTTGTTATAGGTTTTTGCAAAAATTCTTTAACGATATTAAGTACCCAGTATGTAATGAAAATTTAGTTCCGTATGATTGTGCTTATCAGAATTGGACTTTGGAGGTAGTCCTTTGGTATAATAAGTTTATTTCTAGTAGTGGTTTTAAGCGAAAGCAATTATATTTGTATGGCGAGTCAAATGTTGGTAAATCTACGTTTATTGAACGTATGATAGGTAAAAAATTTTTAAACTATGTATTCTATCCGGGCGTAGGTAAATTTTTTATGCAAGGTTTTAAGCCTGGCTATCACAAGATTATTTTGTTTGAAGAGTTTGAATTTAAGTTCAGTGTACCTTCTATGTTAAAACGTTTATTGGAGGGAAGGAAATATTCCTACCCCGTAAAATGTGATGGTGATCTGATTTTTAGTTTTAAGGGTCCAATAATTTTTGTGTCGAATGAATTGGATAATACTATGGACGCTGCTTTGAAAAATCGGTTATTGTTTGTTAGTGCCAATCAACCGTACTGGGAGGCGCTTCAGGCAATATTACCGAAGGATGAAGAGGAGACCGCTGAGGTTTACCAGGAAACCTTTTACATCACGTCGTCGGAAGATGAGAACGAGGAGACGTAGAAGAAAAGGAGGAATACTCGCTTCTGGTCCACCTCGTCTAGGTTATTTAACGTCTAGCCCTAAGTTATTAAAATATACGTTTACCGGAAAGTACATAAAGAGTTTTGATTGGCAATTTGGTGATGGTCATTATGATAATTCCTATAAGACTTTACCCTTTTATGATTTCGCACCTATAGGCTCTGCTCCTTTGAAACAATTTTTGCAAACCCAATACGGGATGATGATAATAAATAAAATTCAGTACAGTATATCTGGGTTAGAGTTGAATAAATATTTTGATATGGGGAAATTGGAAAAGTTTGAAGGTAACTATTCAAATTTGAGAGTAGATCCTTTGTACTCACAGGATACTTTTTGTATAAATTTTTATGCTACAAATAATCATGCCAGTTTTGCTACCCCTAAATTAGACAATGTTTATGAGGGTGTTAAACGGTACCGACTAAGGAAGGGGATGACAATTAATTACACTTATTATCCCCGTTGTAAGAAGAGGGCAGAGACCTCATTGTTAAATTCTTTACCCACTATTAGTGGGTTTGTACTTAATATGGGTACTCCTGATGTAATAAATAAAGATCATGCTGCTAGGGCTTACATAGGCTTTGAGGGAACTAATTTCCCTACAAAGGGACAGCATCATTATTATTACCAATACGGCTTACAATGTACGATTACTTTTAAGGTATACTTTACTTTTTCATCATTGAATGTTGATAATTACTTTAAATAAATGCAAGCGTTAAACGAAATATGTTGTTTAAATTTAAAAACCCCCCCAAAAAAAAAAAAAATGGGTCCAATTGGACCCTCTTCAATCAATTACACTATTTACTTACTCCGACATTACCTACCCCGATATCCACGCAAAGTGAAAAATAGGTTCTGGTTATTTTCTTTTTGTAACAATCGATAGGGGCCCGAAGGGCCCCGTTACGACTGGGTGACAGAGACAATATCTGTGACAGAAGCTACTCTATGCATAAAAATTTTAAATGGCAACACCGCACCGTGACATAAGTTATCTGTGCACGCTCGCACTTGATTGTCAGTTTTCTATTTATATCCATATTCCTTTTAATTTGCTCATAGCTCCCTTGGCCATTCCAATCCTGCGTCGGATTTCCGACCCACAAGAACCAGTGTTGAAGATGATGGAGCCAAGGTAATTATAAAACAATATAACAGACCATTTACAACTTTAAGAGATCGACTAAAAAATGAAAACATGAGCAATCCAAGATTAGGTCGGAAGCCTGCAAGACAGCAAGAAAATGAAATTGCTGAACAAGTTAAATTGCTGGGTTCTCTGTACTATGGACTCAATGTCGCCGATTTGCGTAAACTTGTTTATAAATATACTGAGCTCAACAATATTAAAAATAATTTTGATCACAGCAGCAAAACAGCTGGACTGGATTGGATACACGCCTTTATAAGACGCAATCCTTCAGTCTCTATACGTAAAGCTGAAGCGACAAGCTTAAATAGAATTTCTGCTTTCAACAAAGAAGAAATAACACATTTCTATGATAAACTTGGCGACTTAATGGAAAAACATAAGTTTATTCCCAGAAACATTTATAACGCTGAAGAAAGTGGTATCACCACGGTGACAGACCCAGGAAAAGTGCTTGTCGAAAAAGGACAAAGAAGAATCGGGTTTGTTGCAAGTGGCGAGCGAGGGAGGAACACAACAGTCATGTGTGCGATGAGTGCAGCTGGAAACTTCATACCGCCCATGTTTATTTTTGCCAGACAGAGAATGACGCCTTTATTAGAAAATGATGGACCAGCTGGTGCATTATATGCCAACTCTAAAAATCGATGGATAAACGAAGATTTATTTGTCACTTGGCTCAAACCTTTTGTAGCATTTACTAAGCCGACCCAAGAGTCACCTGTGTTATGTGTTAAAACAAAAATCATACAAGAGAAAAAAATTCCAGTCCAGTTCTTCAGATAGTGAAGATGAAGAGCACCTTTGCGACGATGACAGCGATGACGAAATGAATGTGGATGATGAAAATTATAACAAATGCATTATTTGCGAAGAATTTGGAAAAAATAACGAGTTGTGGTATCGTTGCACCATCTGCGGACTGTGGGCCCATGCTGTATGTTCAGGGTGGGATTCACCAGATGGATTTATCTGTGATCTGTGTATCCAAAAATAATATATACCATTTTCTAATTCGTCTTACCTCTAACAATAATAATTATTTTATAATACTATGTTAATCGAAGTTAATTAGAATGTTGATTTTAAGTTTGAAAACTTTACCATTTTTGTTAAATTGAAAAAGGCTGATCTTTCGTACAAATGGGGGATAATTGATACTAATTTGTGTTTGTAGACTTTACTTTTATTTTATAACGTTGATCTCATTATTGTATCTTTTATCAAAACATATATTATTGGTTATATTCCAAAAAAACATGTTTGAGCGTCATTACCTTGAACCCCGAGCAGCATTACCAATAGTCAGGGGGCAATGCCGCTCAAGCATGTTTTCTTTTAAATATTTTTCTACTACTAGTAGATCAAAGATATATGCTTTTATTGTTAAATTGTTGATTACTCGAGAGTTAAAGACTTTGTTACTTTTCTTAATTTTGATTTAAAATATCAAATTTTAAAAATACACATGTTTTCGTTAAGTGAACGCCATTCCCCCTCCTTACCATACTTAACGATTCAGTTATCCCATACTCAACTACTGTCAAAGGTCTTGGATTGCACATTGGTTCCACTCTCGAAGTTAATTTCAATTCCGATTTAAAGCCAATCCAATTCCAATGTTCAATATACAGTCACGTTTCTTCGTACTCTTGAACGCAATATTGTCAATATTGATTGGTTTAACGAATGAAGTTAGCTACGCACCAGGCCGCACTAGTGTTGTTAAACTCATTACGATAAATCGGTAATAAAACTTTCAAAGTGTACGGGTGAATCGGTAAGGTAAGGTAAGTTTTAATAAAAATAAGTTATTTTGTTACTTGTTTATTTTAGTAACAGGTATAAGTCACAACCATGATGATTATACCACTTTTAAATGGTAAGGTAATTATAAATGGTAAGGTAATGTAAGGTAATAACTAGTAATAATAATAGTTGGTAAGTTTAAATTTATGAGGTAATAATAAAAGGTAAGTTTAATCTGTAAGATAATAAACTTTTTAAGTAATAAATGGTAAGTTTAATTTGTAACATAGTAAACTTTTTAAGTAGTAATAAATGGTAAGATAATAAATGGGAGGGTTGTTGGTTCGCTTGGCCAGCCTTAATACACACTATGCCAATCAGCGGGTTGACCTTAAATAAGGTAACGCTATGGGTCACTGCCGCTGGATCAGCTTTTAAAATGTAAATGCAGTTTCAACGTTACACAAAATACCAAGATGCCGTATTCTTAAGTCCAATAGTACAGCAAGAAATAGTGTATACTCCAATGGTACAGCAAGATACAGGATATTGCCTTCACCGCACAGCAAGATGCAGGGAAAGGCCCCCACAGTACAGCGAGAGGAGGGTATGGTCCCCACGGTACAGCAAAACACACACGGGGTAGCCCCCACGGTACCCCTCCTGTAGTATAACAATAAGGAAATATGTTAACCTACAGTTTTTAACCAACTATTTCCAACGATGAACACACAACGTGGAAACATTCAGTTTACTATAATTGTATACTTCTTTTCTTTGGAAATATCACTAATAATTTTAGAAATATACAGACAATATGGAATGTGTATGGCATAACAAAACTCAACCTCAAAGATATACAATTAACTGAAGGTTAATTGTAAGAATTAAATTAATTTTTAAATAATTTACTTGACAATGAGCATATTCTGCTATTGACGGAGAAGGTAATATAATTAAGTAAGTAATTTGTGATTGGAAAAACCAAATTATCTAATCTTCCACTAATTTAAAACATTAGACTTCATATTATTTTAATATGAAATAAAGTAATATTAATATGCAGTAATTTTGAAGGCGATTAAGTCTTTAAATGAACTTAAACCATACCTTTCATGGAGGGAAATAACCACGTGGCGGAATGGAGGTTACCGCCCACAGCTTCAAATTAAAACACCAGTCTGCAAAGAACATCATAATTTACGACCTAGAAGATCACCACGAGAATAAGGAAAAACCAAGATTCCATCAACCATCATACTTACCGGAACAAAATTCAGTCCCGCCTGGAAGTATGCGCACACGCCGCAACCATGCGCCACGCGACCCACAAGAACAGCAGAATAAAGGGATCGCCACTTGATCCAGCACAACACACAACAATACTATAATTACTACACGTAATTGGTAGTTTTGGACTCACAATTACTTTACAAACTTTCCACTTGGGCACGCTCTCAGCAGGATCGGTCACACCGATACCGCCATCGCCAAGTCAAGAAAGGAAAAGAACGACCTCTCGACGACCTATCCACCGTAGAGGATATCCGTTCTACAAGCATTCCTTTACGCACTCAAAAAACAATATTCTTGACCACATAGATTAATAAATGTATAGGTTAATTTGTTATTTTCATAATATTCACTGTAACACAAACGGCAAGCATTTTTATTTAATTTAATAACCTTAAAGTTATTAAATATTATGTTTTAAGGTAATAATTATTTGTTTTCATAAAGTTATAAATAAAACACCGGGAGTTACGTCAAAGGTCAAGGAATGTAAATTAACTAATTCCGTTTCACAGAGTCGAGGTTCAAATTTAAAACATATTATAAAGTTAATTAGACTATTTAATTTTAGAAATTAAATTATGCACTTTTAAAAAGCTGCACAACAAAATTAAATATAAATTTTAATTAAAAATTACATTATGAGTTAATAATTTGGAAACAAATTAATAAATTGATGAATGACTGACAATCATTTAAATCAATCTCGAACCGATAAAGAATCACATGCTACGTCAACCTCGTCTGTCAAAATCATTTGTTTACATTACGATTTAAAGATATTATCGTGAATACAAAGTGTATGAATTAATAGAAATACAGGAAAACCTAACCCGGTTTTGTTATAAGTATATATATATATATATATATATAAAGTGTACTGACCAAATGACACAAACAAAAACGTCAGTGAATAAATAAATTCACCAAATAACCCATCGGTATGGTTTGACGTAGTGATATATTATCATAAACAAAACAAACACTTAAGTAATTTAGGAAACAACTTTAGGTATTAGGTATTTGAGTAGCTATCCAAGATACCTATCAAAAAACAGTGTTACAAAAGGCTGAATCTTTTTAAATACAAAGCTAAAAAATGAATGTAATATGTATAACTTTTTTACTCTTTATATCAAACATTTACTATGTAATTCTGCATTTTAAAATAATTGTCATCATAAAATCAACCAAGCCTTTGGCTGCACGCGGAAAGATCATTGCCTACATCATGTAAAAAAACACGCACTTTAAAAGTTTTCCAAATTCAAATTGGGAGTCAAGAGGGTTCTTTTCCGTGGCGACCTTCATTTATATTTGAGTTATTTGTGCAGTGTACACGTAGAAATACAAGCGTCTTTAAAATATTGTCCGTGTTTGTTTAAGTAGGTTAGGCTTATTTGTTAATTGTGAATTAATTTTCTGTTCAACTATATAAAGTGAAAGTGGTAAGTAAATACATTGAATCTAGTATTACACTGACTTTTTTGACGAAAAGTTGTTTATTTTCCAAGATATGACTTGGAAATATTTAAAGCATTAATATTCAACAAATATTTTATGTATATATTTGGTAGTTATTTTGGTCAGTTTTTAATAAAATACCTGTACTATATTGTACAAATAAGAATGTTGTATTTTCAGTTAAAATGTCAAATCGCCCCAGTTACGCTCAACAAGAAGGTTTAGTTGAGTTTTTGGAGCAAAACCCGAGCATTGCTAGGGGTTTGCTTCGGACTACTCAAGCTAAATTAGAAACCAAGAGAAAATGGGCAGCCATAGCCATTTCGTTAAATTCTCTTGGAGGAGTTAATAAAGATGGTCAAGGCTGGGCTAAGGTACAAATATTTACGTCTTCTAAAAAAATAATTGTATGTACTACTTATATTTAATTAATATAATATGTTTTAGTACTGGGCTGAGAAGAAATGTGCGTTAAAAAAACAATGTGCACAGCTTTCAGCTTCAATGAGGCAGGCTGGTGCTGGGGCTGCATACAACTTGCCCCCATTGTCTGAATTAGACAATAGATTGGTGGCAGTGATGGGTGGGCAAGAATTCGCAAATTGTGATTTACGATTAACAGTAAATCCGTTTCCTGAACCGGTAACAGTGCTACTTAATAATTTTATATTATCATATTTTTTCAAAAAAAAACAACTGAAAAGTAACGTTATAGTTTCAGAGAACCAATACACCCATTAATATTGTTTCATCAGGAACACAAGAACCAATACGCGAGGAACAAGATGCCGTTATGCGTAATATAACAGAATTATCCCCCATTCCTTCCATGTCACATGTCGATTCGGAACAATCAGCATCCATAAGTAAGTTTTTATTTTAATTTTTTAAATTCTGAAACAAATTTCAACAACTCAATCATTCACACAATACTTCTCTGTTATTCTTTTCACTTAACAAAGCAATACGTAATTTTTGTGGAACCGATATGGGATATGGCACAAAAAAGCACTTCAGGTGCACATTTATTTCGTAACAGTACTTCAAAATTTGAACCTTATATTTTGTAATACTTGTGGGCACCTTCGTCCCACATTCATACGTATTTATGTAGTTTATAATATATATTACATATACACACTCACTTACACTTATGTATTATATTATGTTTATACTTTATATACATTACACATTACATATCACACACATTAATACACCCACTCAAACCCACACACGCGGACGTGAACCTGGCGCGTTTTGGAATCAACGCGCCACTTTACTCGCCGATTTTTGCCAACACCGGTTGGGCAGCCGCGCGGCGGTTTCACTGCTCTCCGCGCCTCTCACACCCCGCTAACGGGATCGGCCGGCGCGCGCGCTGCTCAGTCCGCGCTCGCCATCCGACAGTTGGCTTTCTTTCGTCCCGCGCAATACCCGTGTCGCTTGATCGCTCAACTACGGTACGCTTGCTAGTGCTTTCGCTGTGCCTAAATATTGTTTTTTTTGCTTGTGTTTAATGTTAAGACTGTTTCCTGTGCGTCTATCACTCTCTCTCCTTCTTTATTCTATGGTTATTTTCTCGTGTTGTGTTTCGTGTAGTATAAACTGTTATCGTGCTTGTAAAATAAACTGTTTATGTCCGGACCGTTTTTGTTTTTGCGTTTCGTGTTACCTGCACCTACTACACGCGTGACCTAGATCACCTAGGTCTTTCACCACCAACACTCCAACCTCCTTACCATAACTGGTAACACCCATCATTACCATATACTCATAGCCCGGCGACTGGGTGGATCGTGAGTGATCGAGATATAGTTAACTAATTTGTTGAAAGTTGTGAGTGGCGTAGTGGCAAAATTTCATGAGCACTTCCATGCCTCCAAAAGTATAAATTAAGCTTTCGATTCCGGTTGGTAACCTAAGACAACATTCAAGTCACAAGGCTTTGGTAGTGACCCTGCCTGCCAAGTCCTGGGTTCGATTCCCAGCCGGGGCAGACATTTATGTGACAGATAAGTTTTGTTTTCGAGTCATGGGTGTTTGTAATGTCATATTCGTATAGGTCCATGCCACCCGCAACACAGGGAATCCTAGTGCGGGGGTGTGAGTGTGTAAACGTTTTATTTATTTACTTAGCTTGCTAAATAAGTATTATCTTTCTGCAAGCTCACACTGTAGCGGCGTTGCAGGGTATACTTCTCAATAAGACAGGAAGACAAAACCGTGTTTAGGAGTGAAATACAATTTGATTGAAGTTACATAAGAAATTACCACTTTATATCATCGTATTTATTAAATTTCAGTTCCACCAGCAACATCGACGTCCCGTCCGGCGAGCGGTATACCACGACCGCGTAGGCGTCGCACTTCAATTCAGAGACCTTCTACAGATATGGAGCAGTTTGCGAGAATAGAAGAGCGACGAGTAGAAGCCGAAGTTACCACAGCAAAAGCATTAGATAATTTATCACAACACATATGAAATATAGCTACTGCCTTAACATCAATAGCTAATTCATTTTTAGAAATAGCTAAAAAGATGCCAGATAAATAATTGTTAATTATTAAATATACACAATTTTTTTTCCATTTAAGTCTATTTAATCTCAAGATATTTTTTTATTTTACTGTTTATTTTATTTTAGAATGTATAGTTAATAAAATTACATTTAGGTTTTAAAGACTTTATTATTTAGTTCACAGTAACATTCACTATAGGTGTCATGTTGTACTTTCTCTAAGCATATCTAGAATCACATAAAAAAAAACATTAATTATAATATTTTCTATACACATCCTAAATGTGTTTTTATTTAAATTAATTTCAATACATGCATACATTTTCTCCATTAATGTTCAAATTAATTAATCGTTGCTTTATGGGATGCTATCATGTGATACTTCTCCAAATAAAGCATGGATGCACAGACCGCGGCCCACGGGCCGCATGTGGCCAGCCGGTCGAATACTGGTGGCCCGCCGACAGCAAAAATAATACTCTCGTACATTCCAAGAATATTTAATTCTATTCGAGAATAAAACCAAAAAAAAATATGTTCGAAAAGTAATTTGAATCTCGCGCGCGCTATTTGAATCTAGCGCCCAAAAATGCTAAGTCAAGTAACATCGCTTGCCGCTTTTATATAAAGTTCAAAATAGTAGAGAAATCAAGAATTTTCTAGCGCGGTGTGAGCAAGCGAGATAGCAATAGTCCCGAATTCTCGATTGCTCGCGTAGGTACGAGTAGATACACGAAGCTTCCAGAGTCGTATGCGCGGTATAAAAGCCACGCTAACCGCAGCGACCGTCCACTTCCGTTACTGCTCTTGTAGCAGACGGACCCCTCCGACATACTCTCGAGTAAGTCCTTCACTTTTTCGACTGTATTTACTGTGCCGTCGAAA
>PDGT01000012.1:67284-94141 GCA_003671415.1 Megathymus violae | reverse complement strand
TTAAAACGGGAGCTTATTGGTCAGCAAGCTATGTTTACAAAACCCATTCAAGATTCAGAAACAGCTACAGAAGTTAGTTATGAAATTTCTCGAATGACAGCAAAGCGAAGTCGCCCCTTCAATGATGGCGATTTTGTAAAAAAATGCATAGAAATTGCCGCTAAGAAAATGTGTCCAGAAACAGCAAAAAAGTTTGAGAAAATTCAACTGAATCGTATAACTATCCAAAGACGAATTATGTCTTTGTCAGGTAATATTGCGGAACAATTAATTGAAAAAACTAAGATCATTGAATTTTTTTCATTAGCACTCGACGAATCCACTGATATTAGTTCCACAGCTCAATTTCTCATATTCATACGAGGTGTTTCTCAAGATTTTGAAGTCTTAGAAGAGTTATTCGGAATGTGTTCATTGAAAGGTCAAACCAAAGGAGTTGATATACTCAATGTACTTTTGGATGAGTGTTCAAAAACTGATTTGGACTTATCAAAATTATCGGGAGTTGCGACTGACGGTGCTCCTTCGATGATTGGTGTCAATTCCAGGCTAGTTACTTTGCTGAAAAAGCATCTGCAAGAAAAAAACATAAACGCTGAAGATCTTATGCAGTTTCACTGCATTATACACCAAGAAACCTTCTGTTCTAAAAATATTGAATTTCAAAATGTCATGAAAATGGTAGTTTCGACTGTAAATTTCATAAAATCACGAGGACTCAATCACAGACAATTCAAACAATTCCTTGATGACATCGAAAGCGAATACGGAGATTTACTGTATTATACAGAAGTAAGGTGGCTAAGCTGTGGATTGACACTGGAACGATTTCTAAATTTAATAGAAGAAATTGGAGTATTTCTGGCGGAAAAGGAAAGGGATGTCCCGGAACTTAAAAATCCTGATTGGTTGTGTGATTTGGCTTTTTTAGTAGATATTACAAATCATTTGAATGTCTTGAACACACGGCTTCAAGGCAAAAATCAACTGATATCCCAGCTCTACGCTCATCATACGCTACGCTCACTACTTTTCAGATCACAATTGAATTCTGGAAATAACAATTATTTTCCGAATTATAAGAAAATGGCTGAAAAATTCAACAAAACTGCGATTAATTTCAGTTATGTAGAAAAGCTAGATATTTTGATTCAATCTTTTCAAGACAGATTTTCGGAGTTTAAAGAAATGAAACCTCTGTTGGACATATTCAGCAATCCTTTCACGATTTCAGTTAAAAATGGGCCAGAGTCAATGCAGTTAGAAATTATCGACATTGAAAACGATCAAGATTTACGCAACAAATTCAACGAAGGAGACTTGCTGAACTTTTACCGCTGCATTGATAAAAATATGTACGAAAAGTTGCGCATAAACGCTCTGAAATGTGCCAGCTTATTTGGTTCTACCTATATTTTTTCAATACTAAATAATAATAAAACAAAAAATCGAAACCGCCTTGCAAATGAAAGTTTGGAAGCAGATTTACGTGTTGTTACAAGTAAATTTGAGCCAAATATAAAAAAGATTGGAAGCACTATGCAGTGCCACGCTTCAAATTAATAAATTCATTCTGAATTTTAATAAATTATTATCAATTCTTTATTGTCTTTAATTACCTATACTTCTGGCGGCCGGCCCGCCATCAGTTCATAATTTGCCCGAGTGGCCCCTAGTCTTCATAAGTCTGTGCAACCATGTTTTATGATATCATGTTACATCAGAGGGTATACGTCCGCTTGACGATAAAATTAAAGCTATTTCAGAATTTCCTAATCCTAAAACTATAGAAGAATTAAGAAGATTTTTAGGTGTCGTCAATTTTTACAGAGCTCATATTCCCAATGCAATTTCATCGCAATGTTTACTCAATAGCTATTTATATGGTTCGAAGAAGAAAGATAAGTCAGAGGTGTTGTGGACACATATTGCTGAGGAAGCATTCGAGAAATATAAGTTGAGTCTAAGCAACGCAGTCACGTTGTCACACCCTGTGACCGATGCACCGTTAGCACTTATGACTGGCGCGTCGGATACTAGCGTAGGTGCAGTGTTGCAACAATGCATTAATAACACATATTTACCGTTAGGCTATTTTTCAAAAAGCATGACGAAATCAGAGCGTAAGTATAGTACTTACGATAGAGAATTATTAGCGATTTATTTAGCTATACGTCATTTTCGGAATATGATCGAAGGCCGAGAATTAACGGTATACACAGATCATAAACCTATCACTTATGCGTTTTCAAAAGTTAATAGCGAAAAAGAGATACCTAGACGGACACGACATTTAGTTTATATTAGTGAATTCACCACGGATATCAAACATGTTACGGGTCAAAATAATATTGTCGCGGATGCATTGTCACGCGTCGCTACGATAGACGGTCCTACAGTAATTGATTATGATGAACTCGCTCAGGAACAAAAATCTGATAAACAATTATTGGAATTATTAAACAATACTAACAGTAGCATTAAACTAAAGAAAATTATGTTACCTATTAATGGTAAGTATATTTTCTGTATATTTGCAATATCCAAATGATAAAATTAGACCGTATTTAACTGAAAATTTTCGTCGTCTTGCTTTTAATTCAATTCATCATTTAAGTCATCCAGGCAACAGAACCACGCGAAAATTTATAAGCGATAGATTTGTTTGGCCACACATGAATCGTGACGTCAGAGAATGGACGAAGACATGTATACAGTGTCAACGAAAGTAAGGTAAGTCGTCACACTACTACACCTTTGGCGTCATACTCACAATGCGATAGGTTTGAACACATCCACGTCGACATAGTAGGTCCACTACCGACGACGACGGAAGGTTTTAGGTATTGTCTCACTATCATAGACAGATGCACAAAATGGCCCGAATGTTTACCTATAAAAGATATTACAGCGGAGACTATAGCGCGAAACGTTTACGACGGCTGGATATCTCGTTTTGGCTGTCCAAAAAAGCTTAGGACGTCAATTCGAATGTCAGTTATTTAATGAACTTATGAAACTATTAGGTATAAATAAATCACGTACCACACCCTACCATCCGCAATGCAATAGAGCTGTGGAACGTTGGCACAGATCGCTTAAGGCGGCGTTAACCGCTCGCTTGTGCGATGTATCATCAGTATCATGGTTCGAGCAATTATCGACCGTATTACTAGGACTTAGAATAGCAATACGAAGCGACAACGGGTTAAGCGCAGCAAAAATGACATACGGTACAACATTACGGTTACCAGGAGATTATTACGATACTAAGTATAATTTTAAAATCAGCGACAATTATGAATATGTAAATAATTTAAGAGACACGATTAAGAAATTCAAATCGTACTCTATTAGAGAAAACAATAATCGGTAAATGTTTATTCACAGCGATTTACGGGATTGTAATTTCGTTTTTATACCTAACGATTCGGTACGTAAACCCTTACAACCGACATACGACGGACCATTCCGCGTATTGAAAAGAGCAGATAAGGTTTACCTTGTTCAGTTGCGAGACAGAAAAGTTAACATATCTTTAGATCGTTTCAAACCTACCTATTATATAAATGATAATAATTCTGAACCAAAATCTGAAAAAAGGCTAAATTCGGAAATACTAAATCGTGAATTGCCTATTACTAAGACAACAAGCAGTGGACTCATAAGCAAGCGACCAGTTCGGTTCAGTAGTTTTATAAGCTAATAAAAATAAATATTAAGCGTATGTTTAAATTACATCTATTTTATTATTTTTTATTTTTTCACCAAGATATAATTTGTCTATTAATATTTTTTTATAAATACTTATTTTTACACTTTTATACAAAAGCCTATACACTAATTTAATGTAATGTTGTATACTTAACCTGAATAGAATAGACAGCATTACCAACAATAATATGTAAAGTTTATTGCTTACGTAGCTTGATGACTACGAAATAATATTTTGTGATGTTGTAATCAAGTAATTAGTTATAAATAAGAAAACATCGCGTGTGGATTTCCTTTCATTTTGTGATTTCTAGTGACACTAGTAATAGATATATTAAAGACAATTTGTGGTTTTAAAATAATCGTAACCAAGTAAGCTAAAATGGGAAAGAATATTAGTAAAGAGCAAGTGAACGAGCATTTAATAATTGCTCAAAGTGGAGCTAATGCCTCTCAATCTCATGTAGAGTATAAGCTAGAGAAGTTCGAAGTATTCATGATTATAATGCTGGTGCTATTGGCTATCATAATTCTCTACTGTTTTATACTGAGAGCTGGCACCAGGGTCAAGAGCTGGATACATAAACAGGTTGCACATGTAACCAGATCTCAACCTAACCAGATGGAAAAGATACCCACTCCTAAGCAAGTAAGTAGTATACAGATAATTAGCGTCAAAGTGAAAATATACCAGTGTCAATAATTAAGTGTAATGAATATTATGTATTTAGTTGTAACAATAGTTATGGTGAACAATAGGTAGGTGTAGGTGTGACATGTACTACTACTCAGCACATATCATACCGATTGTTGATTACTCCAAGCAGCGTGTGAACATTATATTTTCATGCGGTAATGTAATAAGATATTTTTTGTATTGTTCTGTAACAACGCAAGTACCTACTTATTAAGTTATTATAAGTAATTAATTGTACTTATTCATTCCTTTTCATTGTATAACACTATTACCTTTTTTTTATTAAAAAAAGAGGGAGGAATGGTGTAGGGACTATGTACGAATAAACATATGTACGAATAGGTACTTATATGTATGTACGAAGGCACCGCCGTTAGTCACGGGATTGTCGGGCTGCGGACGGTCGTATACAATAAATTAATAGTGGAAATAAATAATTAGTTGATCGCATCCAGCATTTGTTTACCCGTCACCCGTGCCTCAACAAGAACACACGAGTGTAGAAGATACGATAGGAAGTTAAAAACATATGTAATAGTACAAAGACCAGAAGTGGTCAAAGAGTATAACTTGAACAGGGGGGATGTAGACCTTACTGACAGACTTCTTTCTGTCTGTCCAGCACGGTCGCGCACTCGCAAGTGGACTGTACGCTTTATGAATCACATGTTCGATCTTGCAGTAGTGAATGCACGGATCAAGTATTAAATGATTAACAGGAAAGAAGGAAAACATGATTATAAAGAACACAAGTGGTTTTGACTATTAATACAGCCAAATCCTTTTTCACGTTCATAGATCTGTGGTAAATCCTAAATTTATTAGAAAGAATGCCAAAACTGCATTATATATACCTTGGGGCTCTGCACTGTCGGTAGTTATAAATTTGTTTTTGTAAGGCAAATCTCTTCGAGCGTAAGGACGCATGACATGTGTCGATAATGCAAACGCCTCATCTCCCTCTATAACAAAAGTCACTTTTTGTCTTGTTTGCGAAGTGTTTGATGAGTTACCATTAATTGGCGGTAGGTGCTGGGGCTCTGGAAGATTGCCGAGTCAGAATTACAACCATGAGATCCTACATTAATATATGTAAAATTATAGTCAGAATCACACATTGGTAATAGAACAAGAGAAAAATACTTCTTGTAATTGAAATATAATGATCCGCTGTGGTCTGGTTGTATCACGCGTACATGTTTTCTGTTTTCAATACAATTGGGAAACTGAGCGTGGGCAAAAAAAATTTCTGCAATATTTTGCCATTAAGTGCGATTTAGCTTCCAAATACATTCTTTTGATAGTTCATCCCAAATAATACGACAAACTTGTCGCACTATTTTACTTATCGTTGTGATTTCAATTTTGTAGGTCATATGCATTGTCCCTGTAGCCCGGGACCAGAATAGGGCTACGGTATCCCCTGCCTGTCGTGAAGCAGAGGTGGCGCACCGTTAGGGATATGTACAATAAAGAGAAAGTTGCCGGAAATCAATCATCAGGTTCAGGAGCAAAAAAGAAGAAAAAGTACGAATATTTTGAAATAGATAGATTGATAGATGATGCGACAGACGAGTCACTAAAAAATGCTGATGATGTGGTTACCACGTCTTCGCGTACTTCGGCACCCCTTACGCCGCTGCCGTCTACGTCGCCGGCTTCGACAAACCAGCAATGCATTCCAGCATCAGCACCACCAACAAAAAAGAGGAAGAAGGCAACATCTGAGTTTGAAAATACTTTACTACAATATTTGAAAACCAATCAGCTAGAGTTAGAAAGTGAAGATTTAGCCTTTTTCCAGTCACTGCAGCCTACTCCTAAAAGATTTACAAATTACCAGACAATGTTGTTTCGGACTACAGTAATGCAAGTTATCATGGATATTGAAATGCCAAACATAAGTTATTCAATGTCAGGAAGCAGTTCTATAACGACACCACTAAGTACTCCTAGTCCATAAGATATGGGCAGTGGTATCCTCGCCAATACTAGTGTGTTTGAGAGCCACATACTATTCCTGCTTACAATACAGCTACGTGTCTGGTCCCATTGATAATGCGGCTATATTAGAAAGTAATACAACTGCATCCACCGATACTCCTGTTATCGAATGCTATACATACTGCTAATAACAAAAACCGTGCATCAGACGATAATACGACTGGATCGGAGACATTAACCCATTAGAAGTCACCGTACTCATTTGAGTACAGCTATATTTCTTGGTATAAATTCCAGAACTCGTTGAGTGTGCGTGGGGCACTTTATTATTTTACTTCATTGTAAGACCCTTTAAGTGTATTCATAAATAATATGTGGGTAGTGCGACATTTTTGTTGTGCCAGTGCCAGTTGAAGTTGTGTTACGGAAACGTCATCGAAGTAAATAAATGATTTTAGATTTTTTCAAGTAATTAGTGCTTCTGTTATATTTCGATTTATTTCGATGCATTAGATGTAAAAGAAAGATATTAAAACTTTATAAATAAATTACATATTACTAAAATAAAACTAGAATCTTGTAAATGTAACTGTACTCAGTTGAGTACACTAACAACATACGTAACTAAAATAACTGTTTTTTTTTCAGATACTTTGCAATGAAGAAACAGCGATTTACAGCTCAAACTAGTTACCGTGGGCTTCAGGAAGCTATCGAAGCTGTGTTACAGGATAGCGAAGATGACGAATGTGACTTGGCTATCATACCACCTGATCCAAGTGCATTGACTGATGAAGAGGAGGGTGCCGACGAGGATATGGCGGCGTGTCCCATACCGCAAGACGTACCTGGTACTATTAAGATATTTAAGAATCGAGAGGATAATGGTAGCGAGGATTCTGCGCACAGTGACAGTGATGATGAACCACTTGCGTCAAAAAAAAGACGACTTGATGCTACCCGCCCATCTTCTTCGAATCCGAAACCAATCTGGCGCAAATATACCCCTTCATATTTTCAGAGTTCAACAGAAACCTCTGATAAGAAAAGTGCTATTGGTGAAGAACTAAAGGGTCTCAACCCTGTACAAATATTTGAAAAGATAATGGATAATGATATTATGGATATGATCATATCCAATAGCAAACTATACGCTAACCAAAACAATAGACACGAGTTTCAACTAAATTCCGCTGATTTGAAAAAGTTTTTTGGGATTTTGATATTATCTGGCTACCACAAGAACCAATGTACTGGTTGTTAGATGAAGATATATGTAGGTGTAGAATTGATCAGCAAAGCTATGTCAAGGCATAGGTTTCGCGATATAAAAAGAAACCTTCATCTTGTAGATAACGACGCAGCAGCAACATCAAACGATAAAATGTTCAAAATAAGACCATTGGCAGATAAACTTATGCAGAAGTTCTTGCAGTGGGGAGTGTTTCACGATCGTATCTCTGTCGATGAATCAATGGTGAAATATTATGGCCACCATCCCACCAAACAATTTATTCGTGGGAAACCAGTTCGTTTTGGATACAAAATTTGGGTAGCAGCTAGTTCGACCGGATATTGTTACTCATTGGATTTTTACTGTGGAAAATCGCAATCGCCAACTTCTGACCCTTTGGGTTCCCGCGTAGTCAAAACTTTGTTAGAGAAACTGAACTGTACCCCAGCTAATCACGAAGTTTTCTTTGACAACTTTTTTACGAGCTACGACCTTTTACTAGAATTGAGAAGCCTAGGCTACCGTGCTACGGGAACTGTACGAGAAAATAGGACGAAAAAATGCCCCTTGAAAAGCACAAAGGATATGAAAAAGTTATGTAGATCGTGCCACTTACGACTACAGATTTGACAAGAAAGGTGATATTTTACTGGTTAGATGGAAAAATAATAGTGTGTGTACCATGGCAACTAACTACGATACCATCGAACCTCTCGGAACTGTGAAACGCTGGTGTCCAATCAAAAAGAAGATAGACGTAGCCATACCACGTTTGTTCCAAACTTATAATAAAAATATGGGAGGTGTTAATGAACTTGACTAGTCTGTCTCATTATATAGAATTGCTGTTCACGGAAAAAAGTGGTGGTGGATATTATTTACATATGTGATACATATGGCTGTTTCTAATGCCTGGCGTTTACATGTAATGTGTAATAATAATCCTATGGACCAGCTCATGTTCTGACGTCACATTGCACGATTTTATTTACGCCAGGGTGAACAAAGAAAATCAAGGCAAGCTGCATCCGTTGTCGGAGGGCTACCTCAAGATGGAGTTGGACATTATCCCTGCAAAATTGATAAACAGCTGCGGTGTGTAGTTCGCAGTTCAAGAGTGCGTTGGCAAATTAAGAAGTGTCTGAAAACACTTTGTGTTGAAAAGCGTGTTTTGAGAATTTTCATACTTAGACGGTCAGTGTACTCAATTGAGTACACCCCTATATTTTCGTGAAAAACAAAATTTTCCATTATTTTTTTGATTTATGTTTTCCCTTGTACTTACTTTAATATGAAAATAAACAAAATTAAAAAAAAATATTTGTAATTTTCATTTGACCTTTAATGGGTTAATAATTAATTGTCTTGCAAAATTATTATTATGAAACCTCCTTCAATTTTAACATATTTTGAGTGTAATTAATCATTGTTCCATTACATGCTTTAAATATACTGATTATCTTATCATATCTTTTAATTCACATTTAAATATTTTGAAAAAATAATATTTAACAGCTTGTAAGCTGCAATACAAAGGTTTAGCTAATTTTGAAGTAGAGTAACTTACCTTAAAGTAACTGCTAAACGCTCCGTAGGACTTATTGCGATTCGACGTAAACTGGATACAGCCAACTTATGTTCAATTCTTCCCAGCAACTCATCAAAAGATCGAAGGGACATTCGGAAACAGTTCTTAAATTTACGATGGTTATCTCAGAGAATTTGAAAATTTACATTATACATTCCAGTGAGTAATCTAGTTTCAAGATATGGATCTACTCTGAATTGTTTTTTATAATTTTTATTTTTGAAAATGATATAAGCGATACTTATTTTTTTAACGTTCATCTTTGTGCACGAGTTTAGCCACTGGCGACACGCACAACACTGCAGTAGCAAACGAAATCCTTGTCCTGCGTGTGGCCCGGAGCGTGCTGTCGCCCGCTTGCCGACGAGACCCGCTTGCAGGCTAAAATACGCATGACAGGAAAAAGAGCCTTAAAGTTCCGTTGGCAAATGTTAGCTTACATATGCCTGAACTGTCAAAATTTATGTGATGAAGGATGTGCAGCACCCGTAAAAAATAACAAATAAATTTTTTTTCATACTTTATAACTGTAATTTTATTTATTATACAAATAATTTCAGTGTCCTTTGTTTTGCTATTGCATGTGTATGAAATGTATTTTCGATTAGTAGGGTCTCACATGGGGAGTTCCGAGAACAGCCAAAAAACATGTAATGCCTAAATAGATTCCATATTTCTCTTTCTTTTTAGAATTTTATGTTGGTTTATCCTAAAGAACACCTTACTTATTTATGACTCCGAATTCCACTACTTCAGCTAATATAATTTATGAAATTTAATCAATATTGCACTTCAGAAAGCACAAAATCATATGTAACAAAGCACGATTTGATATTTCTCTTCAGCTTACTAATAAAACGCCTAACAAAAACCATTGAATATTCATATTTTCAGTATCTATATACTTTGTAAATATCATAATTAACTTTAAGCTAATTACTAATACATAATAACACTGTTCTTTTGGCGGTAATATTTAAACGTATCAAAATCGATCCTCACCGAATCATGCACGGTAATACGATTTTTAAAGTACCCGACGTATTTTACCCGCACTAAATTGACTCCCCCGGGACGTGGGCGCCCCTCATCCCCTCGACGAGCATCGAACGTGTCAGTTGTGTCGAGTTGCTAAGAGTGAGACGTGTTCTTTCTCGTAAAATCAAAAAGTGTCCTCACCGCAACGTCGTAAAATACAGAGGTAAATAAATATTGTATTTATTCAATTTGTGTACAGAAACGTAACTATTAACGCCATAAACCTATTATGCACTTTTGGAAATCTAAATATGTCGTTATATGCATTTTTTTTTTATAAAATGTTCCGAATGTCATTGCCGGCACCGTCCTTACCGGAGTAAAATCGCGGCTACGGTAGGGACATAATTAGATACGGTAATGACTTTGATGTTTAAACTAAAATAATGGTAAAGATTATTCTTTCGAATACACTTTCCATTACTTTTCCGAAATCTGACAAGTTGATGTTATTCAGGGTTACTTGTAATTCGACGTATTCCTGCTACTTCTGCTAGGTGAAAAAGAAAAAAGAAAGTAGAGCTAATATGCACCAAAGTTCACACTACCAATGTTCGAAAGAAAGTTGGAAGTTTCTGTGATAATTTACTTTGCAGTTGATTAAAATCTGCTGTTATTTGTTTAAAAGCTGAACATATTTTCTTCATATTTAACACATTTTTTATTTATGAATTCCCAGAGTTTTGGAGTGGCTAGTTGGTTAAATTGGCAAGTTATATTTATGGTTTGACAATTGACGGCCATGAATTTTTAACCATTTATTCCAAATGCCCAAAAGTCTAGGATTGTGAAAATAAAAAATGTGTTATTGAAGTACTTTCACATGATTTTAAACAACTAAAAATTTATTAACTCAGAATTTATCAGCTTACGTCCATACATATCCCCTGGCGAGAAAACACCGGTTTTAAAGTAATCCTTTAAAATGTATGACGATTAAATATATAAAAAGGCAACTATAGTTATTTCTAATTCACAGCGGAAAAATAGCAAAAATTAATACCAAAGAGAAAGAAAGAAAGAAACTTAATAAAAAGAAGCGATACGAATACATAAAACTAAATAATCCTGAAAAATATGCCGAAATGCTAGAAAAAGAAAAAGAAAAAGAACGGTACAAAAGAAGGAGACAGCAGAAAAAGCTTAAAAATATAGCGGAAATGACAGAAAGTGAAAAGAGAAGGATGAGGATGAAATGGAGGATAAACAAGATAAATTCGAGAGAAGTGAAAAAAAAGAATGCCATGCTACACGAGGTAAATATCGAAGAAAGAAATGATAATAACGTCAATATCGACATAATCGAAGATGATCCGCTAGAAGAAATAAAAATCACATCTCCAAGTACGCCTATATCTAATCAGGAGTTTAGATTGAAAAAATTGGTGGTAAAACTAAAGTCACAATTAAAATTGTATGAAGAGAGAATTAAAAGACTTCAAAATCGTAATAATAGGTATAAGGTGAGAATTAGTAGATTGAAAAAAAAAGAAAAGCAAGCAAATTCAAACTAAAACTAAGCAATTATGCGTTAAAAATATAATAGACGAAATAAAGGAATTTTATGAGGAAGTTAACAATAGTAGGCAAGCCGCAGGAAAGAAAGAATTCATAAGTCGACACCACGTAAGAAAAGCAAAAAGATATTTGCTAATGAGTTTAAAAAATGTATATAAAAAGTTTATTATGAGCCACAATGTGACAGTAAGTTATTCAATTTTCTGTAAATATAGACCATTTTGGGTCGTGTTTCCCAAAAACAATGATTGAGACACGTGTTCTTATCATACGCATGTTAATATGAAGCTAATGATCCAAGCTCTGCACAAAGCAAACATTATTAATGAAAGTAATAAAGTTGTCATGGTAAACAGTTTTTATTGTACACCCAGGACGGAAAATTGTTTGCTAAAGAAGTGTGAAGAATGTCAAGATAAGGGTATGATATACAATGAGTTTAATAACGAAGATACAATAGAGTACAGTTACTGGACAAAAATTAAAGAACCGGTTCCGGGATGTCAAAAAGTAAAGCTAATAACGACAAAGAAAAAAGATAGAATTACACCAATTGAGATGATAAAAAAATTAGAACAGAATTTAAAAGGATTTCTGAAACATTGTTTTACTATATAAAAGCAATATAAAGAAATAAAAATGGTAAAAAATTGAAGTGAAAATTGAAATGAAAATAGAAGTAGTTGGTGAAAACGCAATCAATGAAAAAGCTAACAGTTTACCACAAAATTTACCTTCTTTCAAAGGAACTCTTAATGTGCACCAAGTTCTCTGGGATATTTTTTACGGTCCTAATTTAACGCTTAGAAAATTCAGTTGTTTTATTTGTCCCACCTATGTGGAATGCGAACATGGTGCACATTTAAATTTCTTCAGTGTACCTGATGTGTTGGAACTTGTCGAAGTGTCATTGTTGGCTGCAGCAAAAGGTATGAGTGCTAGTAACGTTCCTTTTGGATTACTTACTCCTAATAATGAATAAGTTATAATAACAGGTACAGTGTTGACCGATGCAAGCAATATGACTAATGTTATGCCATGTGAACCATCCACATCCAAATCTAGCACGTCTATTAATTTAGATTTTGATGATTTATTTACCTGTAACTAATATATACATTTTATTAGATTCACATAAAGAAAATACAGTTTTCCATAATGATACTTATAGTTCTAATAATACTATATCTGTTATAAGCTGTTACAAAGTAGCTGACTGGATTTTGATGAAAAAGACTGAACGGGCAAAAAAGCATCAAATAGCACGAGTAATTAGAGTATATGGCGAGTGTCTCAGTTTCAGTGCTTAAGAAAGTACCAGGTGGATTTGGATGGCCAAAAACTCGAAAAAGGGATTTAGTACCCCTCTGTTGTGTTAAAGCTATCTTACCTGAACCCAATATTGATCATAATCTTAATTTTCAGTTTCAAAATATTGATCGTTTAGCTTTTTAGAAAGCTAGCTCAGTAACCTAACATTATACGTGTTATTCTAAAACAAGAAGTCGCTAGTAAATTACCTGTAGTACCTATTTGTGGAATCATTTTTCATAATTACGATAAGAATAATTCTTATAATTTATCAAATGCAAAATAATGAAATGTAGTTCCAAAAGTACAACAGTTAATTTACTAGCGACTGGTTTTAGATGGTTTAAATTTGATCCGATTTTAAATTAAAAAAATAAAATGAGGGTAGCGCTAGTTTCGGTGGTATAGGCCCCTTAAGGATATTTTTGTTTGTATTGGATTTCTTAAGTTTTGTCCAAAGATTATTTTTAATGAAGAAATGTTTTGTGATTAAGGCCAAATGATCCAGGCAATAAAAAGACTGATTATTTATTATTACATTAAGAATATTGTGATGATTAAAGTTTAAGCGAGCTTAAGTAGTGGATTCTTTTTTAACTCGTATTTCAGAGAAAAAATAAAAGCAAAGAAATTCTATTGAATATATTCAAATAAAACTAAAAAAAAGAATAAAACTAATGAAGAGTACTGGAAGAAAATGCACATTAAAAATGTTAAATAACAAGTTTTATGATTATACCCAAATAACGCTCCAAGAATTGAGGCTTAATAGATGTAAGAATATTGTAATACACCTCCAAATAAATACTTTTTTCAATAAAACACTTTTCAATATGCAATGAGATTCCCTACGTCCCTGCCGTAGCTTTCAAGTCCTTACCGTCACTGAAGTAAATTTGCTGTGTTTCGTATTAAAATAATAATAATATTTTTCTAAAAATTAAAATAATAATAATAATAATAATATTTTTTATTTTTTATACATTTGTTTATCTCATTTACGACCACTTCTAATACATATATATTAGATATACTGTTATTTTCAATTAATATGTCCTTATCGTGGTTTTTGAGTCTCTACCGTTATTTGTTTATTTATTATTTAATAAACTATTTAAAATATTTCGGGTACAACTGCATTCAGAGTTAATTAATTATAGTGGAAATTAATCAAAAATAAAAATAATGCAATTCATTTAAATTTTTTTCATTCTTTCATTTTATCGAATTCGGCGGAATGACCCACATATCAATCAAAAATTATGTTCAAAATGCGCAAGAGGAAGCATTTTCACACATTTACTCATTATTCACATCACTAGTTTGTCTATTCTGTGGTGCTGAATATCAAGGAATTCAGTGGACATTGTTTTAATTTGTGTTTTTTAACCAAATAAAGTGGTTTTGCCAAATTATAAATATTGCAAATGTTTCTCTGTTGATTTCTCTACTCATGCTACTAGAGTTTTGGCTTAGATTTTACGGTCGGCCGCCTGCCTGACACCAACCCTCCTTGGGAATGCTGTTGTGGTGGTTTACTCGCCACCGCGCTGGTTGCCCAAAGTGCTGGTGACATACACTAGGCTAGTTCCCTTTAATCGTCTCTTACGACACCCATGGGATAGAGCGGGGAGGTCACATTCTTAATCCACACGGAGGAATGAAGAGCATGTTGTACGAAAGGTATTAAGTATGAACGTAGATGGCTAGAGAGGTAGAGGAAGGCCAAAGAAGCGATGGATGGATTGTGTGAAGGATGATATGGCTAGAATGGAAGTTATTAATGAGATGATGGCTGATAGAGAAGTATGGAAGAAAAATACATGCTGCGCAGACCCCAAATAAAATTGGGATAAGGGCAGGAGGATGATGTTTCTCTGTTGATTAATTTATAATTCCAAGTATTTTATAATTATTGTAAAATAACATGAGATGGTATCTAAATAACAACTTATAACAAGTAATGTAATTCAGTGGATTACAGTACTTATCAAACTTGCTTATTTAAATGTTTTCCGAAATGGGAACATTAGACGGATAGACTAAAAACTGTTTGTTGGTAATCTAAAAATAAAAAGTATTTTCTTCTATCTTCAGTATTATAACTTCGCAAAGTATTCTTTCTTTGGAACAAGCTCACACCTCGAACAACTTTGTAGTAAACAATTCAGTTTGCAAAAAAAAAACTAGATCATCCCGAAATTTTTGAACACTTCTGACCAATCTCTGATTGAAAAATTGCTCACCTAAGTAGTCACTATGTATAGTTGGTGTGTACACCAAAAATAATATCAAATTGTATGCTTTGTAACAAATATTTAGAAATAAAAAGATATCTTCATTTCAATAATAATGATGACATAATAGAAAGCAGTGACAAAACTTTCAAAATAAAGCAAAACTTTGAAACTGAAAATATTTTTTAACCAATTATCCATAGTTGTCTATGGATAAATAATATGGATGGATAAATAATATGGCTAAAATGCAAATGGTTCTTTACTATGGTGGTCCCTTCCTGAAACAGTTTATTACAGGAAAGCCTACACAATTTGGGTTGATGCAATGGATAAGGGCTTGTGACACCATGGGTTATTAATGTCAAATGAAACTGTATATCGATAAGCAGGACCCCTTGGAAAAAGATTTGACATCAATTGTGAGTTTTCTAGAGCACCCAGAAGATAAGAAGAAGGTATTATTCTTCAATAACTTCTTTCAAATGTTTGCTTGATGACAATTTTGTCTGAAATGAAAGTACATGCTAAAGGAATGGCAAAAGCCAATAATCTGAGTAAGTGTCCCCTAAAAAAACCTAATGATGAACAAGAAAAGTTGAGGAACATATGATTACAGATTTGACATGAAATATTAGCTCTGAATTGGAAGAACAACAACTGCATGAAAATTTTAACCAACTATCAAACCGATCACACCTTAGTCAATGTTCAAAGATATAATAAAGGCTGAATAGAATAATTGTGATGTGCAACAGCTCCATGTCCAATATAAGAAATACATGGGTGGTTTGGACAAATTAGGCTGGCATTTCAACAAATATAATGTAAAAATTTAAAATGGTGTACTTTACATTTTATACTAATGCTATCGATGTAGTGAAATACTTGAGCCTGTCATCTGACATATCTGATTCAAAATTATAAGGTCAACCATTACATTCATTGAAAACACTTACATTATAACAGGCCTCATCTTACTACAGACCCTAAAGAGAGAGCCGTGAATCCTTAAACAATGAGCCATGCATATGGATTATTATACCAAATATCATGACACGATTATGTAATTTTTATGTTGTAAGTCCCAATATTCCCATTTGAAAACAAATATAAAAGGGAATCTATTGCAGTTTCATTTGGGTAACTATTTTTTTGTTTCTTATTGCATATAATCTGTAAAAAAAACTGTCTAACAATATAGAAAAAAGGGGTACCTAATGGATTAAGGGTTAAAAATATGTAACCCAAGAACGGTTAATCTTTACTCAATATCGTTATCTAGTCTCAACGGAAGGTTTTCGTAACTGAATATATTGTCGCAGTGGTCTTTAGAACAAAAATAATTTATCCACTGAATAATAATCATGGTTCATATGGTATAAATCATACCCAAATATCTATATGCAGGAATAAGACTGAAACAATCCCGATATTTTAGCTGTTGTCGTTGATGCTGTTGAACCGCATACCTTAAAGATTAAACCACATGTCAGTGTCTTCATTGCAATTCCGATGCTATTAATACAAGAAATAATTGGTTTTATTTCCAACATTGGCTAGATTTATTACCTTAATATCAAAAACTCAAAACGATTTATTATGTAAATGTCCGAAAATTACAAATCACGAACAAAAATTTAATGAACATTTAGTATTTGGCATGTAGATAAAATAAAATTATAAAAACTTTTAAGATAGGTAATTAACAGTATATACTAATGTACTCTGTGTAGGTAATGTATCTAATATAGATTAGTTTAAAGGAAACAGAGATTTTTTAACAGATATAACGATTCTAAGAATAATAATACAAGAATACAGAAAAATATCTGTGAAAGGAATTTGTATGCGGGTATTGCGGATAACTGCGGTTTCAGATATTTTATAAGTTTATATTTTCCATTTGGTCACTTCATGGTGCCATCTAATTATTCATTTACTCAATATTTCGCTAAACGGCTGAACATTAACACATCAGCTTCCTTAAAATTTTATTAACTTTATGGCAAAACCATAGATTTTTTTTCATTATAATATCCACGGACTAGTAATTACAGATACCATCGCTGACTTTAGAATTTTTCGTTTGTACACTATGTAAACGAGTTTTGCTTTTTATTGCACTATTTCGATAATACTACTGTCTAATACAATACAAACACATCTACTATTTATTACTATCGATATACTAAAAAAAATTATTTACAATTTAAATATTATAAAAAAATACAATTCTATCTGCACAACCTTTGTTTATTTACTTAGTTTCATGGTAGTCTGTGAATGAAGTTTGCAAAATTTATATATGTAAAAAATAATTATAGTCTAATCATGATACCGTAGATAGGTAAAGAGCACAACTGGAAATGACAACTTATCTAAAATGACATTTGACAATTCATTTTCAAATATTTAATACACACACGATAAGACTTTATGTCATTTTAGAAGTTTATGAAAGGAAGTTTAAAGCAAGCAAGCTTGGAGTCCTTACAAATATGCAGTAGAAGTGTTCCCAAAAGATCAGTTTCTACAAGAAGATCAATCTCCTTGTTGCTACTACAAAAAAATACTATATACGATGCTAAAGAAAAAAATCAGGATCTTTTGATCTCAGGATGATATTCCGTATAATATACACGAATACAATGTAATTAATAACTAATAACATTCAATGAAATATTAAAACAAATAAGCTACTTTTGTCTTTCTAATCTCCTGGAAAGTTAGTAGTGCTTACTGCGATAACTGGTCTTTAGAAGTAAAGTTCAGATAATTTAATTTCGAAAATGTTAAATATCGCATATCATCAATCCCTTTTACAGATGACATCTATTTTAACTTTACGGAAACTGATACTAGATGTCACTATAACTTCAACTGCTACTACACCTACTGCTTGTTTTGTACTAATGAGCGATAATAAAGTAGTTGACGTTAAATACTCCTAAAATACGACCTAATACTATTCCCATAATAGAATTTCCTGTGTGACACATGGCATGGACAAACACAGTATGACTCTACGGATAACCAATACCCAAATACAATACCTACACGTACCCGTGTCTATATTTTAATCACTTTTATCTATCGAATACAGGACCTTTCGCTCGACAGGCGGGTTCACCACTAACTGGGCCACCGGGTCGTCAAGCCTAACACAATATCATCATGTTAGTACAAATACGCAATTAAAATTTATAATTTAGAATAAATGTATTCACGCACAAAAATTTATTTAATAAGCAGCTGTTATTTTGTTTATATTTTTAACAAATTAAAGAAAAATATTAACGGAAGTTCAATGGGTAATATCATCAGTCAATACTATCACTATAATATTTCTAGTAATTACTTTAAATCCAATATTATTAGTTATCTAGTCTAGCGAACGAAAGTTTCAGCTTATGCAACTAAGTCTCATTAGTATGTCAATCACTGACATGGTCATTAGTGATATTCAGAAATTAAAGAGACGTGTTGATCATGGCATTATAACGGAGGCAGCTTCGTAATGTCTTGTTTATATGGTAATTCATTATTAATCGGTACGATCACTTCCACTAGAAATTAACGTAAAAATAAAATAAAAACGCTGTATACGAAGCTGTTACTGACAATGTACGGTAGAATGAGTCGGTCTGCCGCCAGATTGATAGCTATAGTGAACAACGTCAGTTAAGCTTAAGACACATCAGTTTGCCAGTTAAATATTAAAGCATTAAATATTTATTGATAAAATGTATGAAACCATTGCACAGATACTAAGGCAACAAACAGTTATAATAGTTAAAGTCATTGTAGGAAAAACAAAAGATTGTAGTTTGGAATAGGTATGTTGTGGAGGTTCACGGAGAGGTAGGGCCATCGTTTTCAGACTTGGGTAATTTTTTACTTTGATAAACCCAACAGTGGGGACCTTTATGACAGGATGTGTGAAATCAGAAGGTTCTTTAAGTCTAGACTGAAAGGTGTGAGGACAAGAAAAATTAATTAAAATGGACATACATACAATATACAAAAAAAGCTAGAAACTCGAGCTAGTTTGCCTGTGAGAATTATTCCGAGAACAAGTTTGGGTACAGTCCTCTTGGGGGTTGAGGGATGATATGCATAACGATGCGCCGGAGATATGTATAGAGTAGCGTTTTACCTCTATAGAAGTCGCAACGGAGATGGACAAACTCACTGTCACGATGGGATCATCGTCAAGCACTTCTGGCATGCACCGAGCAGGGTGCTGGGTTTGTTTTTTAATCTGTGAATTGCGCACAGTACTTATCTCACGAACTTATGATAGTACTATCAGTACAAAAAACAAAACGGGAGATGCCTCCGACAAGGTTGTTTGCTTGTCACCAAAAGAGCAGACGTGCCATCCGATAGTAAGTGGTCACCGTCACCCATAGACTCGATTAGGTACATCAAAGGTATTACCGACGTATTGCTGATCTAAAAGAAAGCGGGGAACTCGCATTATTACTAGTATTGGGGCGGCCTAGAATACTCCCCCCAATCCCATGTCATTATTATTAAGTCATTAACATTATTAGTGGTATTATTCTTTTTCCATGAAGCCTGCCTGGCTAGCTACCACCCTCCTACTTGAGTCAGCCGCCAAACGACTCGTCGTGTCCCGGCTGGGGGCTTGAGAGCCAGTTTATTCTTTCTTACCTTCTCATTTCCTGGCCGACATCGCATCAGTGATAACTTTGGTCTTGTTGATGTCCATGGGCGACGGTGACCACTTACCATCAGGTGGCTCGTCTGCTCGTTTGTCGGCTTTTAACATAAAAAGAAGCTGGACAGTTTAGAAAATACGGATTTGCACGCGGCTCAGTTTGGTTTCATGCCAGAGCTGACCAGTGAAACGGCAAGTCAGTGATTTCTGTTCTGTTTCAGGACAACACTACCACATGCATTCCAAAGCCATCATATTTAATATTCAGTGATTAGGTAAGTTGTTTTAAATAAGTTATTGTTTTTATTTATTTTATTTGTAGGTATTTAAAGTGTACACTAACTTATTTTTTAAGGAATTAGTAACGTAATGAACTTTGTCTGAAATAGGTACAATATAATTTTAATTCCATTAATTCGACAATAAATTTAACTATCTGCCAGTCCTTGAATGCGTTGGCAGCAGCTCATTAAATTCAACGCGGTATTAATAAAAATTATAATTATAATTTCGAAACTAAAAATACACTCCAGTCAAAAAATGTTCCGTTCAAAGTCATATACGAGTACATTCACAGGTCACTCATTAAACTATTGAACAAGTACAATAAATACATAGGATACACTAATTAAGTTGTGACCCCAAAACTGGTTGTAGTTCTCACATTAATTTAAAAATATCAATGTTATTTAAAGTTCGTCTTTGACCAATTGTAATATTTCGTCTTCCTCTTCAGTCCATTGATCTGGGTTTGAAGTCATCTGTCCGAGAGCTTCCATGCGCCTTTCCAGGGTCACTTTATCAAGAATATGCTCCATCTTCATATGCATGCAGTCGTTAAAAATGGAAGCGTATTCGCATATCTCAAAGATTCCATCTACAACGTGATTGCACTCGGCTATCGCTCTATTCAACCTCACAATAACTTCGCTGTCTTCGCCATAAACGGCTTTATTTGCGTCCAAAAGATTTTCTGCGTCAATTTTATTTTTAACGATAATCGAATTCCGTTTCAGGATACAAGCCACGAAGCACTTTCCATGCGCCGTAGATTGGGGCACTCTTTTTAAAAAGTTATCGACGTCCACTGTCGATGCTTTCACTTGCCGCGCACATTCGGTCAAGTTCTTTCGAAAGGGTTCAACTTCATCGTTCATTTTTTGAAATCGTTCAATATGCTCGTCCTTGGACAGTGGTTTTAACGAAAGAACGATATAGAACGATAATATTAACATGAGAAGGAACATCGCGGTGATGAAATTCACAAGCGGCATGTTGAATGCGCGTCTTATTCTGAAATTGTTGCGCTCTACTAAGCTGTTTGCTGCAGCAGTAACAGTGGTAACGAGGTGGTTTAATTGATCGTTAACATGAACGGAAATGTGACGTGTATTTGTAACGTTATCGAGAGTGGAGTTTGTAAAAATAACTTGGTTAAGATCTCTAAGTTGATTGTCGTTAAAACAGAAATAAATATTTATGACATATCTGTAATACACAGTACAGTACTAACTACAGCCGTATTGGGGCGACTTAGAATACTCCCCCAATCCCATGCTGGCAGAACAGGGTGTCGTAAGAGGCGACAGAAGCCAGCCTGCTTGGTGGTAGGGCTTCGCGTATGGATTATATTATCAGTATTATTATTAAGTCATCAATATTATTATTGGTATTATTATCTGCCCGTGAAGCCTGCCTAGCTACCAAACTCCTGCTTGAATCAGCCGCCAAATGACTCGTCGTGTTCCGGCTGGGGGCTTGAGAGCGAGTATCTTCTTTCTAACCATCTTCTCATTTCCTGGCCGACAACGCATCTGTGATACCTTTGGTCTTGCTGATGTCCATGGGCGATCTTGACCACTTACCATCAGGTCGCTCGTCTGCTCATTTGTCGGCTATTAACATAAAAAAAACTGAATTGGGCCCATCATACTGAAATCAATTAGTAGGTACCTACCATATTATTAAATTGAGTACCAGTAATCCGCCCTCGTTTCACTTGGGAAAACTCCGTGGGAACAAATCCATATCCCCCGGTGAAAAGTTTTCTAGATTATAACCCATACAGTAAATACTTAACATGCCAAGAATCATTTAAATCTGTTCTGTAGTTTTGGCGTTATACGTGCATAGACAGACAGAAAGACAGACAAAAATTCTAACAAATATGCTATATCGATAACAAAATGTACTCGTATTAAAATTTCCAAGAAATGTTTGATTTGATTTTATACATTACAGTTTTATTAATGTAATATAAAAGTTATAGACCTACCTACATATACTTTACACAGACTAATATTTGTCAATTGTCACTATGGACTAGAAGATAGTTACTTCATAGTTTTAGGATTCCTTCCAGAGGCCTCTAAATGATTGTATACCGACTTGTTTAGTTATGTAACCGTAACCATGAAATGTGATGTCACCTCCCTACCGCTAAAGAACATCTAACATATTATAATATCGTTTGTAGACAATGGGTGAATTCAGAAAGGTTACGGCTTATTTTTTTGGTTTGAACAAAAAAAAAATTGAAAAAATTGTTGGATTAAATCAGGTATACTTAGGCACTGTCGGAGGCCTGCGGGTTTAGATATCTAAAATCCTCAATCATTCAGCAATATTCAGCCACCAATCTAAATTATTTTATTCTATAATTCTATTTTATGTTATGATATAAAATTAATATTTTCAGTGGACTTAAATGTCTCACAGTGCAATAAATTTTCACTTTTTATGGTATGGTATACACTCGCACTTACCAGGGGACATGATGAAGTCTACAAGGTGTCATTGAATTCAGAGAGCACAATACTGAGCGGATCCACGCCAATAGAAGGAGCGGGTATTTATATACACCGATAGCTGAACTTGGGCTGCCAATTTTTAGCCCAGAACTTATGTTCGTTGTTATATACATATAGTAATTAATAAAAATTATAAGTATAGTAAGTATAATACGCAACGATGCCTTTGACATCACGGACAGCCAAAACATCAGATTCGTCTTCCACATCTTCCAACCTCGTTAATGTAATAATAAAAATACATTTTAGTCTCATCCTTTATTTATTAAGTTATATTTATACAATCACAAAGTTATTATATCACATTATCGTTCTCTATTACTTTACAAATAGAAAAACGAATGAATCTTTCATGACTTTATGCGTTTTTAAATATATCACTAAATATCACGAAAACATCAAAATGAAAAAGAGATAATTAAGTGAAATATAAAAAGGTTCAAACATATGGCTATGCTTTTCTGCACAAGAATTGCAATAACACAGAAAAATAAAATAATTAAAAAATAGAACATAATTTTTGGTCCCCTCTTCCGTGAACCTCCAATAGTAAACACGGAACCATATTATTACAATGGGAGAGGAAGTGACGAACTTTTAACTTCCTAGATAATTATTTGCATATTAAAGGATTTGCAAAATTTGGTATGCTATATTATATATATATATTATTATATTATATATTATATATATTATTATATTATATATATATATATATATTATATATTATATTATAGTATATAATATATTATATACGTTTTCGGCCCAGCTTTCAAAAATCGTCTTGCAAGCTTCCTCTACGACCCATGAATTTGTATTAATATCTTTATTAAAGGGATTATACAACTTAACTACCTGTCTATTGAGATGCCCGCTTTTGCAGTGTTCAAAAGGCCTAAGGTGAATTAATTTTTACCCAAGAGAAAATCAATCAATCGGTTAGCATTCAACCATGAACAACTGAACTCATAAATAATGTTTCCTTTGGTATCGGACGCATTCAACTCATTTAGAAATATTTCGAAACGTAGTCGTTTTTAACGATTAACGATATTTTTACACCACGATTATTGTGGCACATTTTAATGAAGATACGTAAGAATCCTATATTACGTGAGAGTACCTACTTTGAGAAGATTGTCTTTATAATTGGAAAAAAACTTCAGAAATCATTTTTAATTCGTTAAGGAATGCTTCCAAAAACTCAATTATTGTCCCAATGTTTACTTTTACAGATAAATAAAATAAATATAGTAAATCGCACCCTTACAATGAAAGGGACTTAACTCAAAAATTGAAATTTATGGGAAATGACGAAGAAAGTTTTCAAAAATGTATGGTGTTGAGTAAATTTAAGAAGACTGATGTATGAGGTATTCCCTTTCTCACTCATAATTCGGGCTCTTTTTCACCATGGAGTTTTAGAGTAGGCTTTTTTAAGTAAATTTATAGTAAAATCTGGAATTTCAGGAATTTTGAGTTAAGTCACTTTCATTCTAAAGGTGCGAAATCATGATTACGAAATACAAATATTAATTTTAATATAATTTTTTTTCTTTTTTTAAACACAATTATGTTTTGTTTAAACAATTCATGACAAACTATAAAACTTTCCAACTCCGCCACGGCTGGAACTGAATTGACAATAAAAGGGATTAATGTGGTAATCCACTACTTTTGGTCATAATCCAATCATTTTTAACAGACTTTAAAAAGGAGACGGTTCTACATTCGTGTTTATGTATTGTACGAAGTAACGGCATTGGCCACGTCGAGAGTATAATGACATACAACAATGGTGATTGTATTTATTTATGCTTAATATGAATCCATCCACGGCTCGATGCAGTGTACATTTTTCTTTTTGTATATGAGTGAGCAGTACTGGAGGTACACTCCATCAAGCTGTTCCAGTGCGGATAGAGAAGTTGATATCAGAAATTAAAAGGCCTTTTTTTACTAGCGGTCACACATCCAATCGCGATTAAACTTTTAACTCTAAAAGCAAATATTACGTTTTTAAAATTAGAAAATTGCTCTAGCATAGATTCGTCATCAAAACTTCGGTAATCAAATATTTAAAATTGAGTATAGAACATAATGTTAAAGAAGTAAAAGGAACAATGTTTTTTCCAGTAAGTATGATAGCTACTAATAATGCTAAGTAAGTAAGTATGATAGCTACTAATAATGCTGTTAGTAGGTAGACTGCTTGGAACAATAAGGACAATGAACTTGGCACGAGAAAATGAATAACAGCATAAACTTAACAACAAACAATGCCTTTACAACTTCTTTTTATGACACAATGGGAATTAATGGAGTTATTATCTCACAATGCTTGTTTCATGTGCAATGTTCACATGCACGGCTTCCAGCTATCGTAGCAGAAGTACCTGCCATTAAAAAACGAATTCTAAAGCTATTGTTTTCGATTTAATACATCAGTTTCATCGTGAAATGTGGTACCCAAACTATTGATTTAATCCAATGAGTTATTACCAAGTAAATCCCTATTTCCAAGACCTACGACGATAAACCCCTTAATAATATAAAAATCAAGGAATTACATATCTAAAAATTCGATGTGTCTCAGACTACAGGTCTGATATAATACATAAATATTAAGTACACAAAAGTGATATTTACAAGACCTTAATACAAACATGCAATACTTAACATGTGTACAAATGTCACGATTACCACTTAATCCTGTTAAACCAGTCGAGCGAATTGGTTTCTAAGCTTGTAGGCGTTATGACTAAGAAGACCGCTTTCGTACGCTCGCAAAAAACTAAAGCTTTCACTTTTCGCATCCCATTGCAAACAAATGTAACCTCGTTTATGGTTTTCACGTCATGGACGCACATAGACAGGCGATTCACTTAAACCAATTACGCCGGTTTACTGTTTAGCTCTCTTCTGCTTCTACCAACACCGGGAGACTGGCTGCATGCTCCGGGGGGCACGTTTTCGACGAGAATGCACTAAGCCAGGCTTCGATGTCCCGTTCCGAGCACAGGAACTTTGCAGAGACGGCGTTGTCGTAATCCTTTTGACGCACAGAGAAGCCGCAACTCGCGTCTACGCGTTCAGTCGTTGTGTTCCTCAGGTTGACCACCCCTAGGGGTTTCGATAGCCGCTTCCGGGGATACATCACGGCAAAGTGTTCGAGCGAGGTCCGATACACGACGACCCTCACATCCTGGCGCATCCCACCCGGCCCCAGGAGCACCAAAAACCCAGACTTTACTTCTGCGTCGCAAGTTTTTTTACTGAATCCCGGGACGAAGTGCTCCGAACGACATGCCGACATGACGTCTGTCGGCATTTCACTGTTTTGGGTAAGCGAACAGCATAACAAAACCGTTGTTTTGCAGCGCGCGACACAAGTTATCACGACCGAAGTCTGAAACGAACTAATATAGAATTTGTACCTAACTGAAGTGAGCCGAGTAGCGAAACGATGAGAGCCGAAGTCTCTTCGTGTAGCTGTAGCCTTCGCCTTTCGCTCGGATATTTACGGCTGCCGGTTGTATTCACTTGTGCTCCAAACGAAAGCCTTTTGTCTTTATTGACTGAATGAAACATGTAGTCGGGATTCGAAAGTTAATCTGTTACACTAATGATTGTCTAGCAATTCTCATGTTTATTATGATAATTTTATAAACATTTTAACTATAACGGGTACATGCTCACCACCTAAAACTGAACACCTTAAATTTTCTGTCACATTTATATAAATAATATTCAGCTACAACCAAGCTATAGGGTCGTGTTAAATATAAAACTCGTTTCCGATAAAGCAAAAATATTGTAGTCAATGAAAATAATTTAGCTACAAAATTCATATTTCTTATGAAACATTGCGATAAAGCAGCAGCTTTGTCAGAATGTAATAAAACTGTTTTCTTTATCTTTGATGTACGTGGAATTTCACATATGTAGAAAAATATTTAGATGCCGCCCTCTATTAGTATCTTCTTAAACACCCATTTTTGCGTCATGCAACGATTCTTTTACTAAAACATTAATATGGCCGCTGCAGATCTTCGAACAACAATTTCACACTTATAAAA
>PDGT01000012.1:29862-66993 GCA_003671415.1 Megathymus violae | reverse complement strand
AACACATAATTTTTGAAATTACAATACAGTTAAAATTCAGATTCCGATTCAAAATTAAGTGAATCTTAAAATTGCTATTGCTGGTAATAGACGATATCAGCCTGTATATTATGTATATACAGGGTACTGGTAACTCGACGAATTCATGGCAGGTGATACGAAGCCAAAATTCAAAAAATTTGATCGCTCATTTGTGTGAGCGGAAAAAAAATCTTCCTCCTTGCAGAGATATTTGCAATTATAGCTTTTTTCGTTATTTATCCGGGATTTGACATTTAGGTACAAATTAAAAAAAATACTTTCAAATGGTTATTATTTCAAATTATTTTCCTAACCAACACTTTAATAAAGCCAATACTACCTTATTAAGATGAAAATAACTCCAGAATGAAAAACTACGAGCTGCAACAAAAAGCAAAATATTTTAAAAATACATGTTATGTGTCAAAACATGTTGTCTATTTCAAAAAATTACCATGACAAGACTTAGAAATTATTAAAAAAACTTTCCTGTTTAATCAGCTTTTAAAAAAAGGTATTAATGTTAATCTAAAAACATGTAATTCTTAACAAAAGCGGCGTTTCACTCATCGTAGGTAGACAACAACTGAAGCTGAGCCTTGTTTTGGTTAAGTCTGATTTATTACCTGTTTTTCGATGTAGTTCCTGATTAATTGCTGTCACTTCAGGCAAAAACTGAAGCCTGAAGCGTCGTCAAAGGCAATAATTATGTTTATTTTTAGTGTATCAACTCTACGCCGCGCAAGCACTCGTGTTGTCTAAATACTACGCTGCCACTTATAGCGGTAATTGGCTATCGACCCTTATTTTTACCGTTACGTTGTTATTGTTACTGCTCAGTTTCTGTTACGTTTCTGTTACTGTTTGTTATCGTTCATAGATCTCTATGTATATTCTAACAACGAATACGCAGATGTAATATATTGTTAGCGCCTTCGGATTTGTAATCGATTTTCTAAAAGTGGAAGTGTTCAGAGAACACCAAATAACTGTGGAAAACCACGGCGATATACAGCGCAGGAGGAAGAAACGATCAATCAATAGTTTATCGACGATCCGAACATATCTACCAACTTTGTAACTCGTCGGCTCGGTATGTAACAATGGAAAGAGTGGTCAGTGGTGCAGATGATAGGTATCAGGTCGACATGCATATCACTATCAACCAGTTCAAACGCGGCACGAAGAAGACCCGGCCGGACTGCTTGAGTTTTGTAGATTTATGCTAAATGTAGACGCCGACGAGAACCATTTTTTTGAAGAATATTTTGTGGACGGATGAGTCATACTTTGACCAGGATGGAGTAACAAATTATCACAATTTACATTACTGGTCATCAAAAGTTGAAAAAAAAATCCAGAAGAACTAAGAGAAACAGGTTCACAGGGCGGATTTTCCTTAAATGTGTGGATGGGTGTTGTCCACTATTATTTAATAAGGCCTCATTTTATGCCCTATAATTTAAACGGTCCAAATTATGAAGATCTTTTACGAAACGATGTGGATGGACTGTTAGCCGATGTTCCAGAAGAAATTAAAAAGAATTCAATAGTTGGGTCGAGCTCACTACCGACCTACTAAGCGACAGAGGCTGGATAATACGCACACAAATCAATGGATGGGAAGAGGAGGGCCAATACTATATCCTGCACGAACTCTAGATCTCATGCCCGTTAGATTTTTAAGTGTGGGGTCACATTAAAATCTAGTTTATGTCACCAAAGTCAATTCAATAGAAGATTCAGAGAATTAATTATAAGGTAGGTGGAAAAGATGGGAATTAGCTCAAAGGCGACAAAAACAGGAATGAGAAAGAAGATTCACACCTGTATAACAAATAATATCGAGTAACATGTATGAACATAAACATAATAGTTTGTGCATTACTTTTACACTTTGTATTTTTTATTTTAGCCCTGAAATATGCTCTACCTGCGTTGAGTTAAAAGCCCCTTTTGTTAAGAATTACATGGTTTTAGATTAACAATACTATATTTTTAAAAAGTTGATTAAATGTGCAAGTATTTATAATCACTTGTAAGCCTTATGTCATGATAATTTTTTTAAAGTATACAACATGTTTTAACACGAAACATGCAATTTTAAAATTATGTTCTTGTTGTTACTCATATTTTTTAATTGTGAATTAATATTGATCTTGTTAAGCTAGGACGGGATTAATTAAAGTATTGGTTACAAAAATAAATTAAAATATTAACAATTTAATAATTAGTAATAGTTTTTCATTATTTGCACTTAAATGCTTAATTCCAGGTAACTAACGAAAAAAGGTTAAGTTACAAATATCTGTACAACTAAAAAGATTTTTTTCGTTCATACATATAAGTGATCAAATTTATTGCATTTCGGCTTCTTCATTACCTCACGACAGGAATACGTCGAGTTACCAGTGACCCTGTTATAATAAAACAGTAACATGGATTTCTATTCAAAAAAATAGTTGCTATATGTTAGTCACATGATATAATAGACTTGAATACAATATATATTTTCTGTTTTGGTATGATTGTCCCTTTATCTGATGGTATGTTACTCAATAACTCTAAAAATAATGGACCGATTTTGATGAAAATTGGTGACGATGACAAGTTATCATCTGGGTCATAATCAAAATTACTTTTTATAACGAAAGGGCTTCTTAGGGTGCTGCCACAGTGCTGCGACAAAATGTTTTTTAAAAAATTATTGAACTTTAGTAACATACAATCAGACAAAAATTCAAAAAAATTTAGTTCGAGTCTGTATCATGTCACAAACATGTAGCAACTATTATTTAAAAAATATATTCGATTTACAGATTTTTATTCTTACTGTTTTTTTATAAGTATAGATAAAGATTTTAACCCAACAACAGCAATTCGAAATTCAATATTTACCCTACTGCAATGGAGATTATACATAAGTTAGAATGTAATAATAGCTGTTCTTCTATTGACCTTATAATGCCATGTATTTTATCAACGTAAAGGTCAAAACGTCCAGTTGTCGGAATTATAAGAACTTAGTGAATTATTTAATTACCTGCTATTTCTATCTAGATGTAATATACTATAGTATAATGTACAGAAATTATATATAGTACATCTGTATTATATACAGAAAAGCTTCTTTTCTGTCAGTCTGTGTTCGTTAACCAATATCCAAGTATGTATAACATAGTATAACGTAACATACAAACTTTTTAATACTTTTAAATGTAAATTGGCAAGATTATGATGATTGAACGAATACAATCATTACAACCAATGAATCAGCGCGATGAATTCAAATTCAGCACAGATAAACGAATTATTATAATTATACATGACTAGGTTATATGATAGGGGTCACGAATTCTCATCAATATCAAACGCATCAAATTGATAAACCTGAAAATATACAATTTACTGAAATTTAATAAAGGACCAACTTCCTCCTGCTTATATTGTTAAGAGTGTTAAAAAAATTCCCATTGGTTACGGTAAAATTTATATTTATAATGAACTCACTATGGAATCAGTTGTGAGTTCGATTTGTAAAATTACAAAATAACCGAACGTGTATGTCAAAAAAAAAAACAATCTACTTATATATAACGTTTTAATTATTTTTCCAAGCATTGCCCTGCGTATAAGGACTACGGTCTCATTTTAAAAGGAATAACATCAAAGACCACTTTACACAGCCGTTGCAGATCAATGAAACGGTAAAAGTTCCACTCGAGCTCAAAGCTCTGACCTCTCTCGTTCTGGAGTCCCATTAACCTACAACCCTGATTTAAAATCTTCAAGGAGGAAAGGAGTAAACAAAGGTTTTCTAAAGGACTTCCTCGTTTCGAAAGTGGGAAACGGGGTCGGTGCACAGAACCAAAAAGTACTCACTTGCAATTACACCATAACAAAAATTACCGTCTCAGGAATAAACACCAATTATTTAGTCAGACTTCTACTTCTTGTTTTTCTGGACAAACACTTTAAGGTGTTTTATGCAAGTTACCTAATAACTTTGTTATGATTTACTAAACTTATAGAATGAACAGTGATTTTTTTAACATGTTTCGGCTAGAACCAGTATTTTGGTGGCCGGCAACGCGTTTTTAATTCTTTTCGTGTTACAGATGTCATGACTGGCGGTGACCACTTATCATTCTGTAACCCAAATTCTCGTTAATCATCGACTAACATAAAAAAAGATAGAATAATAGAATTGGCGACTGGATTTGAAAAGATTGTTGTACAAGTTTTGATACATTTTTAGATACCTACTCGAATCGAAAAAAAAAATTCTACTACATGGAAAAAGTTGTCTTGCAAAATAAATTAAGTAATTAACCTCTAGTGAGAAAACAATGTTACGCTATGTTTACATCGACTGCCTTCTAAATGTGTATGTGTGTGTATACAACACATAAACTATCTAATTACTTCAAATCTGCGACGTGTGACGACGCACAGGCGTCGTCTACATGAACGCAGCGAATTAATTACATGACACTTTGAAAACTCGAGGACTTGATTTGTGTTAGCAGCGGTGTCAGGTCGAAGGGCTGATTACTACTGCTAGATGCTAAAAACTCGAAGAAATATATCGTAAGTTCATCTTCTTATTATCCATAGGATTCCTTATGCTAGCATAAATAAACACATACTTTGTTTAGACATGACACGTCACATAGATGAATGCTCTAGCCAGGTGTCCTCGGGATCATTTGCTCGATAGGTACGGTCATAATAATACGCCAATTAACTAATCCTACACGCACCTCAAGTCTTTCAATTATATGCGTATTCCAAATTAATTATAATATTTCAACGAACCAAAACTTCACGATGATACGGTTACCTGAGAGTTCTCTGTGATGTTTTCAAAGATAAGTGAAATCTGTCAATAGGTAAACATCTGATAGCCTTATAAGGAGACCTGATACCGATAATCGGGCAATTATGAGTTGTAATTATAACGAAATCAATGATGTTGTATGTTGAGAACGTTTATTTGGATTTTTCAAAGTTAAATCGCTTGGATACTAGCTAAGCACTTGTGGAAACGTCCTAAGACATCCAACACCGTTTATGTCCTCGTGTAATAGTATCAAATAGCGTTACAACTTGTTACCAAACAAAGAGAATTTCCTGCAATAGTATACGCAGGTATAGATAGGTATTGTATTAATTTCTTTGCTTAAAAATGTATATTTGAAGTGACCAAATGGTTCGAAAATTCTACAGTCGTCTATCATATTAAACGATTTTCATATTATCGATAAAACTGTATTAATTTCATTTTTACCGAAATAACAAACGTAATTTTTCATGAATTGAACAATAATAAAATGACAAATTATGTTATCCAGTTGGATGAAATTTTAGCGTTTAATTGTTTCAATAAACAAAAAGTAAGAAAAAAGTTTATGGCAGCACGATCATATCAAAAAAGATTGAAATTGACAAGTAGCAAGATCAAGCAACACGTAATTAGTTATTTAGTAACTCATTGTTAGTTAAGTACTCGATTGTTGAATTTTTAACATCTATACCTATACCAGCTATCGAGAAAGTCCTAATTGTGGGCTCTGTTGATAATGAACCTGACAACCACGCGAAACCGGGATAGTAATGTACATATACAAATAAATATTTTAATTTTAGAAGTCTTGTGTTATTCCAAAAGCTTGCTAGATAAGCTTTCACCGTTTATGTATATAACATACCTAAATGTAGATAAAAATAAATACTTTTATAAAAAATGTATTTCCATAACATTGATAATCACAGAGCAGGTAAAAGTAAAAATAAAAAAATATTTTAACTGCTTTCAGCAAGTATTCTGGGTACTTTCACTTAGCACTTCACTGCACAATATTGCGCAGCGACCGATTTCAAAACTAAAAATAGAAAATTACACGATTTTTAAAATTTTGCATATCCAGCTTCTTACACTTTAAAAAACGAACTACCACAGATTAGAATACATTTCAAACTCAATGGTAATATATGCCGCCGCCACATGTGTTTATAACATGTTATAGTAAGTAGCTATTAATCTCCTTTAGAACGTTAGAGTATTATAAATGCAATATACTTTACAACATCATCTGCAATACAAATATGGAATCTTACTAGCAATTTTAGACATAATGTACCTATTGGACGAAATATCAACAACGGGATTTTTCGTTTCATGATAAATTTCGATTCTATCATTACCTGTCATTTAAAGGATCTTGAGTTAAATTTTGTCAGGAGCAGTCACTTAAGTAATGGATAAATAAATGGTTATTTTCTGGTCCACTACGCCATGTCTAACATAAAATATTTTAATGCAGGGGTGTCATTATTTGAGAGTTTATTTTTCCTTAAAACAAAATACGATTTAACTTAGTTATATCGTGTATCAAGATAGGGGCGGGATGACGCAAATCCCTTTATTTTCAGCTGAGTATGACGCAAATAATTAAAATAAACGAGGCTTGAGAGCTCCGTTACATCTGTTGGAGGCTCATTTCTCAATTTTACGAAGCTTGTCGAATTTAAATGTACAATTTAGGAAGATATAATTATGAATTTTTATAGCTGCAGTAACATATACCATAGATATAGATAAAACTTTTATGTTTTTAAGATACTAGGACGCAAAACTGAGCGAACTTCCTGATAATAAGTAGGCCCTACCTCCCATAAATATCAGTGCTGCCAGAAGTCATAAATGTCTAACTAGAATAGAAGAAAGCAGTAAATCCACACGTTATGACCTTCAACACTCGATTTAAACAAAATTTAAAGACATCTAACAGGTGGACAATCTTTAAGGAATGCAGTAGCTTATCGAGATACTGAAGAGTTTTCGCAACATCAGGATTAAATTGAGCGACACAATACCCAACGACCTCCAGCTAGCGGACCGTGCCCTATTGCGTTCCTTGTTCGTTAAGAGGCACCATGAACAGAAGTGGCTTGAATTCGAGAATGGATGGAACTACATATACCTTAAGTAATTCGGCTGAATTACCAACTAAGAGTAAATTGCAACTTTTACGCTTTTTACTTTTTACGCTTACAGCGGTAGGTATGTGTTCCAAGCCAGTCCTCAGGAGTTCTGATGTGTGACTGATTTTAAATTAAACGTGACTTTATTTGAGATCGGTGAAATATGTCTATGGTCTGCAATGATCAAATTATTCAAGCGGGACCAAATGACCAATGGGTAAATTGTTCCATACTTTTTATAAATAATAAATAGAATTATCATTATTTACAATTTATACAGTTAACTAAAATTACTCAATTAAAACTTAAAACATAATTATTTTCCTATATTCACTATGCAGTTTGTGAAGCCTTTTAAAGCTTCTGCAAAGTAATTATGAAATTGTATGACAAGTGTGGCCGTATTTTTAATGAACTTAAGTTGTGGATAATATTTCCGCTTTTTTCTTTTGCTTTGCGAGAAATATGGAACACTGGTTAAATGGAACGGCTGTTGACCTCAAAAGTGTTGCTACGATTACGCTTGTGTAAATAGAAGGAAAGTAAAAAAACTGAGCGGAGTCAAGACTTAATTACTTATGCTAGCTAAATTACTCGTACGTATTTTATTAATAATGACATTAAATTTAGTAAAAGAGAGTTATCGCACACGCAGTTTTATTTTTATTGCCTATGTTGTTGGGTACAGCTTGCAGGTTAAGCCATTTATGGTGTATGGCTTCAGTGATTGTTGTAATGATATTTAAAGATGGGTTTTGTATATATTCTTATTTATTTGTCTTTCTCGAGGTAAGTCTTGGTGGTGGCGATAGCAGTGGTGTAGCATAGTATGGTCCTTGGGATTAACACGCCACTTAAGTTGGCAAACTTTAGAAAGAAAGAAAAAGGCACTTGAACAAAAGAAAATTTATTCACATCGTTCACACAGAACATTTATAGCACTCTTGCGTCTTGCCTCCCAGAAATTACGAATGAAAATGAGTGTATCTATAATCTTATAAAAATATTGATAACTTTTTTGCGCTGCAGTATATGTGAAAGGCACCCCACTTTACGAACACACATTCATTTTTAACCGTTATCACAATACAAAATAATCGATATCTCTTCCCGGAATGAAAAAAAAAGTTAAAGGAGATTACTCCACCTATGTCGCTCACGGGTAAGTGTGTGTAGACAGAAAACTATTAACGATTTCGATGCACACAAATTCACAATGAAGATTTATTTCAGCAAATCACGTGTTTATTTTTAAAATGTCACCTTTCGAATATTGGCAATTCCGGCGCAGCATTAATTAATCCTAGCTTAAGTCAATTAGTCTTACACTGACTGTACTGCCGTCTTGGGATCATTTAGTCGAAAGTTTGCTATTGTTCAGAAGAATATCAGGAGACAATCGAGTTTTGAATGTATCCACGTCAAAATCGATTCACACAAGTTAATTACGGTCAATGAAGTTGTGGGTAACGACAATAAAAAATTATCTTTACGTTCATCAACCGACCGCGAGAAGTTATGTTCGTAATTTTATATAGTTCCCAAACTTCTTTGTTCGATAATGCGATCTAGACTTTCTCCCATACATACATGTACTGTTGCACTTGTCCTACTACTGGTGCGATAGAAGCGGTGTGTTTTAACCGAAGAAATAACTAACACATCGAGTATTTTCGATAATACTGCAACTCAATCTGAAAAAAAAATCATTGCTCACGGGCCTTCGGGTGGCTTGAGAATTTCCGACATTTGAATTGATCACTGACCGCACAATCAATCCTGAATCATCAATCGTGAAACAGCATCTGCAATGCATTGAGGCCCTAAAACAAACCTCATATTTGACGAAAGTTAGGCAATACAAAAATAATATTTATACATAATTTAAATGTTATAACAATTAATTTTATTCTTGCTTATCTCACCGCTCGCTAGCGGACAGTCCGACAGGTAGTTAAACGGCGAATTTGTCAGAACGAAAGTTATAATGGCTTTCATTTCATACTTTTACAATTTGTACCGAGAATTATTACTCGAAAAAGGACGAATAGTGGCTTTAGAAAGTAGTTCGAAAGCTCTGCAGCGGCACATTTTGCGAACCTACGGATACTATAATACGGATTATAGAAATGATCAAGTTAGCGGTAAAGTGGTAACTTTTGTTCGATCTGTAGCTGCAGCATTCAACGTGTTCGTAGGTGACTCCGCGGTTGCAACGGTATACGTGCAAAATAACCAACGGTGATACTCTATACCATATTGATAAATAAATACTATACTAATAAATCTGTTGAGCTTCTCTGTACGTCTCGAATTAATTCAAAAACGGCTTGACCGATCTTCGTGATAATTGGTACGTAGTGAGAAGTCGAGATTGTGCAGATGACAAGCTGTCTAAAATATCAGTAAAACTAATAATGTCTAATAAAAGCAAAAAAAAAATTGTCCAACCCGAACGAAGTCCGACGGGGCCGCTAGGTATTATTATAAATTGAATCAAATGTTGGTAAACATAGTACTTGGGTACCATCGTAACGATATCACCACTTATAATTTAATATCTTCATTCTATTATTAGCGTAGTGTAGGTACGTACGTATTAACTACTAATATATGTACTTCGCAGATTGTTTAACTACACGATTTTGTACTGAAAATCCGCTTTGGATAGCAATGTTTAAATCTTTATTAATATAAAATTTTATGAATTATGAATTTTGCGCCAATTAAAATATAAATTTAAGTAAATCTAAAATATGAAATAGTTTACAATCCGTTCGATCTTTTATAATCCAAGCTGTACATAACTAAAGAGAGTACGTCAGTCATTCTCTATGGCATTGATCGTCTATTATAGAGTATAGAAATAATTATTTATGAATAATGTTTTATTAGTATTATTATTATTTATGAATAAATTATTCTCTATTAATATGCTTATGGTAACTTTTTTTGTTTCGTATAATTTCTTCTTATTAATTATTTATTATGAGTTTATATTGATCATTTTATTATTCAAATTCATTCAATAATTTACGTATTTTTCAATACACTTATGGCCGTAATCTTTTACTGCTACCAGTTTCGAAGAAGTATAGGAGGGGAAACGACGGAAGTAACTCCTCACCGCATCTTTCAAAACAACATAACGACAACTACAAAGTTAGTTTTAACTGTATCCTTTATCTACGAGCTGTGCTTCCAACAGGTAACTTTGGAACCTTATTGTAAAACGAACTCAGGAATTGATGAAGAAAGAGAATCTCTTGACCACAGTCTGCCTCACCAGCCACCCAACAGTCTCCAACAAGGCTCCCAGTCGGTTACCTAAAAGCTATTTCATTCTAATTTCTTCAGGTCCGTTTCTAAATTAAGAAAAATAGACTTATTAAGAAGAAATCTTTATTAAATTTCCTTTTCAAAATTACCTAGATCAACTGTTCGATATGATTTCCTTAACGTTTACATACAAACATTACATTCTCAAAAACACAACATTTACTGTTTTCCGACTACAATCGAATCATTCTCATATTGTTAGTTAAGTTTAGTGCAAAAGTCAAAGATGTATAGTTCATAAACTCATTTTTATTATAAATATTTACACAGTAAAAAAAAATCGTAATGTTCTATTGTATTTTGTTGTATTGTAAATGGAAAACAGTATTTCTACAATTAAACCTGACATCGGCATACAATCAAAAATACACGATTACATTCTTTTATATTCGTTGTGAAAGATTAAAACACACGAAACAATTTGGAAATACGCAACGAAAAGCGAATAAATACTTAAAAGAATCAGTTCTTTCCGAAATAAAATGATTAATCTATACAAACAATAAATATGAGTAAAAAAAAGTACCTACGTAAGTTTTCTATTATACACAGAAAACGGTAATTTACAATGACTACTACACTATTGAAGTACTTTTGAGCTGATTTTAATTCATCTTTTTTAACTAAAGCGACGGTAATGTAAAACTATATGCATTTGCAATCTGGATTAACTACGAGACGATCTGACATTTTCCACTGGTCAATATTAGCTGCTCTAAATCTCAATTAAGACTGTCCTATTCAAAGTGGCATCACCCGATGGATGGGAAACGTACGGGCTGATAGATTCGTTCGTTATTCTATGTCCAAAAATTATACCCGAAATTCAACGATTTTTATTAAATCATGTTGTGATACTTGTCAATAATACAAAAATACCACCTACTAAGGTAAAACAGACTTACGACACTGGATTATTACGAATACTTAATATAGATAAATTTATACCTGACATGTCTAAAATGATAGTTAAAAATAGATTTTACATGTATTTATAAACTTTACATATATTTATAAACTATGGGTTGAAAATAAATGTACTTCAAACGAGAAATTTGGACAATCACGATGCACCTCTCATAAACCAATGAAGGCTTAACTTTTTTAATAAAAAGACTGCTATATTCAATTCGAATTGTCGTAATAACTCATATATCCTATTTCTTGCTTTAGTTTCCTCTATTGAATTTCCAAAAAAACTATTCAATCGAAACATTAGATACATAAAATAAGCTTAACTAATGATACAAATAAACCATATTAAATAACTATAGTGATTAAACAGTAATTTTTTTCAGGCAAACGTCAACTTCACTTAGTTTCACACCATTTAAATTTTTCTAAAAAAACAATTCGAAAACTTTATTAACATTTTCGTTATTTTTTTTAATTATATAAATATTTTGTCAACTACGCACAATAAGTCCGCTCTTCAGAAGTCTAAATATTTTGTCTAAGCTAATATAAATCTAACCTGAAATACATATGATTTATTTATTAAACGTCATATCAATAATTTTATAGTCGACTAAGTTTGTTATTTAAATGTGAAATCATTCAAAATGTAATGTAAAGTACCTATTATGGCAGTGGCTTTATTAGTAAACTTATATAATACAATTTAGGTTCATTTCCATATTGTCACTCGCATACACGATTTAAGTTTATATCTATGTTGTCACTGGCATACACAATTTGGATACATTTTCATATTGTCACTCGCATACGTAATTTAGGTTCATTTCCATATTGTCATTCGCATACACAATAAGGAAAAGCATCATGTGTCTTGTGTTATACGCACATTTACATGTACACTATAAGATCTCCGTCCAGGACCCGCATAGGAACACGGCCGTGTCTGCGAGTACGGGGTATAACATATACGAACTATATAATATGAACCAGAAAATATAATATATATAAAGCATTTTTTTAGCTAATAGGACTTATCGTATACATACTCAATAATCCGTGGTATTTCGGAAATTGATTCGCTCTAACGATTGTTGATAACTTGTTAATAAGCTTATAGAGTTTGATCGAAATTATTATTCGAAGATTTGATAAACGTTGGGGATGAGAAATACTCGATTCGACACAATTCTACCCCCAAATAGATGTAATCTCATTGAGTGTACATAAGGTTGAGAGGGAAGGATGCGGTTACTGGAAGTAGTTAGGTCATTCGACTAAGCTTATAGGCTGATTACATCAACTGAAACCGGTGTACGAGGACCGCAAATACCTGTACATTTTTACTGTAATAGGTAGTCACGATTTTGTTTTACACCTAAACATGGAAATCTAAATTGACACTTTGTTGACAGACTTATCTGTCTTTAATTTGGCAAGTGTCAACAAACAAAAAAAATCCGTCACTGCGTCTAACCCTGCCAATGCGTAAACAAAATTGAGAGTACCTATCACCGTTTAAAAACGCCAATATCAATGTTATAAAGTTAACATTGTAAGTCTTTGATTAGGAAATGAACCTAACTTACAGGTAGGACAAAATACAAATTTCATTATTAAACATAATAAGCGTAATGATTCTATTAAAATTAATCAAATTACAATAAAACATGTCTAAAAAGGTCTTAATTAATAAGAAGGGGATATACACACAATTTATTAATCGCATTGGGTACTGCTCTATGACACATGGTTTTTTTTTATTATAAGAAATTCCATTCAAAACATATTTTAAAAGACAGAATTTTAAATTAATTATTGAAGATTCGGCAGTAATATCAGTCATTCTATAAATTATTATTTATCTGCTGTAAGAACAACGAAATTTTCTCCTGCGATTTTAAACGCTTGTAGCCCTCTGTTGTTGCGTTAATAAAATAACGCACCGTCGGGAGCCATTTGGAGCTACATTTACGGAAAATACGAGCCGAAAGTCGGCGTTGTTCCACGTCTAGTAATTTTTAAATTACCACTGACACATCGGGCCGGAGACATGTCACTGTTTGTTGACGTAAGCTTTAAGATCGGTCGTTGGAACTTGCGAAACAAATATTCTCTTGTGTTTTATACATATACGAAACGTCATCGAATCATAACGCGATCGAAAGATTGTCGCAAACAGCGTAGTCAGCGCCATTATGACGCGCAGTAATTGTTTTATCATACAGAACTTGATGTTTTGTCGTACACACAACTAAATTGTTTTTTTTTACCACAAGTTATTTACAGATCGAGTCGAATTGCTGTATTCGCGACGTAATTTTTAAGTCGTTATTTTCGTCGTTGTCTCTTTCGGTTGCTAAAGAACAAACCCTATACAGTTACTTACCATTGAATGGTAACAGCCGTCAACTGGTTATACGGGGTAATTGACCGTCATCACCACGGATCATCACCGACGACGTCATCGAAGCGGAGCCGAAAAACAAGGATAGATGTACCCGGAGCTTACCTGACCCTCCAACATTGCAATCGAATCACGTTTAAAATATTCCAAGAGTATTTTTTAAAAAGATTTGATAATTAATCGCCATAAATATCATTCGACAATACCGAAATGACATTATAATTTGAATGACATCTAACATATTAAACATCATTCGTTTGCCTAAAAACATTTAAAATCCACATTTTCATTAACTAAGTTCAACTTTTTTTTGTCATCAGTACACTGCAACTTGCATATTGAAGGACCCCCTGATTCGTCCAAACGAATGTCACATCATGTACTTGGCGTAGTGAGCGGTTTTGCGAATCAATTACTGGTCCAATTTGCTGTAGGTAGGTAGTAAATTTAGATCAATTTTATTAATTCATTGTTATTGAGAACAATTCATATTTTAAGTGAAATAAGCAAGTCTTTCTATGTGTGAGATGTCACTGACGTACACAATAAAGACATCCCAAATGGTTTAAATCCAATAAAAAACAATACAACTGACCTGACGTTTGAATCGAGTAATATTTTTTTTGTACACACTTATTAATTGAATTAATTAATACAAACCATTAATAATACATAAATAAACAAAATATGTACTAGGGTCTCATTGCTGGCAGGTTAAATGGATATTTTATAGTACTGTTCGAAATCGAATATTTTTGTATTTCAGTACGAATGACGACTCGATTCTCGTGTCGAGAAATGTATTTGCCCCGACCGGAAAACCAACCCGGAACTATAGGGTCTCGTTCCTTAGTAAAATACAATTTGTACACATATATTTGAAACTCGTTGTAGCTATCATACAATAAATCGTTCAATTAATCTAAATAAATCTTCCCACAATTTAACATGTCCAAATTGTTTACCAAGTTGTTTATTTCACGCTAATATGTACAGATAACGTTAAATAAACGATCAACGTTCAATATCAACTTGGCATGCTCACATGTATATATATGTATATGCATTGCGAACGTATTACATTTCGACAATTCATTATATCGTCGAGAAACACATACAAAAATTGATCTACTTATTACATTGCATACAGTCGACAGATAATTCAAACCGGTACAATATAGTCGTACGACAATAAAATCGTATGATGGTAATAAAAATCAATTACGTATTGACCATATTACAACTTGTCCACTTCGCCCTTACTTTACATATATCTGTCCTTGTCACTGTAACGATACTTATTATTTATCCTTGTCATTCATTTTTTTTTATTTTCTCCGGATTGTTTCTGATAAATATTTGGTAAAATACAATATGTGGCGTACAGGACTTGTATGCGAATTAAACGTCTTCAATAACTTCGTTACTTTTTATTAATTCAAATGTGTGTTTGAATGCAGACATGAATTGACGTCCTCCCGCTTTCTCTTTCGAACCACATACTATCTCGTTCACACTATACCTCCACGGTCTACGTCATATCATCTCTTGTTTGTCGCTTTACGTTCCGATTCCCACATAATATATTTATTTATATATAAAGTACCCACCACTGTAAACGGCCATTACATTGAGCAACATGGATTTACTATCCTGAACGTATGAATCCAAGGATTAGTCGCAATTGTTTGTATCTGTTGGCACTGGCGATACCTAGTTTCGTGCTAGGATTTAATAATAATAATAGGATCTGTGACACTATTTGGAAATGTTGCATAATGTAAAAATTATTATCGGTTTGTTATACAAAACTATAGTGCACGCTGGCGACCCGCTCGAAGTCATAACCTGTACACACTTACCTTCCTCGTCCCTCATTGAACCCATAGACAACTGCTACATAAACACCCATACAATAGTTGTAGAAATAATCACTTAACAGAGAGACATATATTTTTTTATATATAGTGATTTCCTTGGCAATTTTTTTTATTTCTCTTATTTATTTCCATAGATTTTAACTTTAAGCTCAAGTTTTTGTGTACAAAGATTAAACTTATAAGATCGTTTTTGTTTGGCAGGTATAACATTTTAGAGCCATCACAAATGTATGTAATGCATTACAAAATTTATTGTTATTAAATATCATATAAGTGCGTTAAATTCGTATAAATTTAAGCAATATTCGTCATTATGTAAGTTACAGAATAAAGATGTTACATGCAATATTTCACAACATAATGCATTGAAAATTTTCACTTAAATTCTTTTTAATTTCATGGTACGGTGCAATCTGTCTAATATACTAAATATATTGCAATACATCAAATCAAATGTTTTTTTTCTTTCTGATGTCAATGTCAACTGTCGGTCGGTGTCGCTACGGACGTCATTGGAGTGGGCAATTTAGCACGCAAAAGGTGGGAATACGTTTTCCCTTCACACAACTGTCAATGTCACATTGGTACCTCCTATCAACTGTCAATCGGTCTAGCTAGAGGCAGTGACGTCATTCGGGCGGGCAGCTCTGCACGAAGGACGCGGGGAAGAGGCCGGTGCGGCCGGTCCGCTGCAGCGTGCCCTTGTACCAGCCGTCGCCTCGCTTGCGGCACACCAGCACGATGTCGTCCACGCGCAACTCCAGCTCGTACTCCGAGTTCGGGGGGTACGGTGCTATGCAGCGGTATCTAGGAGTTATCAGAGGTTTTTTTAACTTGTGGCTATCGACTAGAATTGTGAAGACTTCGACATAATTATTCAAATATAATATACAATAAATTTACATAAATCAATACGCCGACAGCTAAAAGCATGAAGAGAAACAAAACTAGGGGTGTCGACAAGCAGAAACCCCTCGGTACACCTATTAAAACAACACATGACAACACACACACACACACACACACACACAAGTTTAAACCGGCGCGGAACTGGTTTCGACGCTATTCCTTCCAGCCGTCCTTGTCATCGATACATTCATCTACACGAGCTGACACACTGAATACATCTGAGTCGGACAATCCTATTTGAGAGTCGCAAAGCAAAGAACACACTCCGTACTTCTCTTTGACGGGCTGCGAGTGATGCCGGTCCCGTTTCGCGGCCGTCACGTCCAGCGACTGCGACTTGCGGTGCTGGCCGTGCCACGGACCCTCGTCACCGGACCTGGATGTAACGCACAACACAACACCCCCGCGGACGCACAATAAACATGAAACAAACAAGTGTGAAGTAACGAAGTTATCATTGCAGCAGCAACTGTCGGGGCTTGGGCCTCCGCTTACAATGAGACAAAACTTGCCCTATGCAAGTTAGGTTTGGTGGAAAATTGTTTGATTACAATATGGAGAACACTGCACAGGTTCCCTTACGACATTTTGTATCACTGAAGCAAATGCTAATAAATTTTAAAACTTTTGTTATTTCCAACAATTGAGAAGCGTCACATGCTACAGTCCCTCGAACAGACATCCAATGTCAAACCACTAAGGCTCCTTGGCCTTTTGATTATTATTGCCTTTGGTTGAAGGGACATTTAAATTGATCGTCACAGCTTTTGCTTTGATGTTTCAACTACAAGTGTATGCATCACTCGCTGTACAACCATATGTAACATAACAGTCTACTCCGGTTGGGAATCGAACCGGGGACTCTTCGCTCGGCGTTCAACGTCACCGACGTCAATGGGCGACAGTGACCACTTGGCAACAGATGGCCCGTCTGTTTGTTTGGCGGCTATTCACATATTTTTTTTACATACGAAAAATTAATGCTTGACACCGATCGCACTTGATGGTACATAAGTGGTTATAATAAAGTCTAAGATGTTGTTTTACGCATTAGTTTATAAAACCCCATTCACTCTTCACTTGAAGACTCCCAATCCCACATAGTGCGTTAAAAAATATTTTAAATTATTTATAAAAACCTTTTCTTATTTATTTACATGTAAAGTTATACTTATATGAATGTTATTGACATAAATGACTTGAGGTAACAAGGCCTATGTTGCAACGTATTGGTAAATAGAGTTAGACAAAAGTAAGCATGTTACAAATAAAGCAAGACATTGGACATACATACACTGTGAATTTAATGTACAATTAATTAGTAACAGTGTTAAATGAAAAAGCTTTATTAAATTAGAATTAACCGACCGACCACATTTCCATATCCGACAAGCGATGATCTCGAATACCCGAACGAAACATAGAGAGATATATATATATATTATACAACCGTACACAGAAAACACGGCATTCTTAGCAACCAACATTAACTTTTTTTTTTTATTATATTACAATATGTCATAAAGACTATATTAAATATTAAAAATTATGGTGTAAAAAATAGAATATGGACGCGCAATAATACAGTTATCTATTTCATGTCTTCCTTGTCGAGTTTCCTTTCCCTGCCTTCGACGAATCCAGCTCTATTCAGATACAGTTCTGCTAGTCGCAGTAGTAATTGAACACATTTTTCAGTCGGTACCTCGCGGTACGTTTAACAAACGACGAAACAGACCGCGCCGTCTACACCGGAGAGATGTTTATGACGAAAGGCTTGATAGTAGCAATGGCATGAGGGAATTAGACAATATCTGAGCACCCTCTCCAATCTATGGAACACCTAGAAACTTACAGATTATAATCTATTCTATTGTCAACAGATAATAAATACGTTTCGGGGTACGCAACCGACCGAACAGATACCACGTATTCCCAGCAACCGAACAGATGGTTAATCGATAATACCACGTATTCCCTATTTCAAATCAGCCCCAGGGAACTGATTTATGATAAAAAAAAACTGGTTAAAAGGCTTGATAGCTCCATTTAGTTTAATACTGTACTGACTTACTACTAGTCTCCGTGGCCATCAAATTTTCTTTGACACCCCTACTGTTGGAGCTGTGCATGGACGAGGGCGACCGTTTACCCTCACCCGCTTCGTCCGCGAGTTGACTGTGAAACGAACGCTTTCAGTCGTTGTTGCACCGAAACGTGTCTGTATATACTGGAGTTGGCTACTAAATACTTCGTGCAACAACCCATCGATGAGCCGGCCTCTGTGTAGGGTTGTATCGTTCAAGAGTAACTACATATGTTCTGTACGAGTAACGATATTTTTTTACGCTTATGTTGATGTAGGAAAGTGTGAAACGTGCCGGGTACACACGGGACGATTCGTCTCTCCGATCGATGTTTCACAACATGACGCTGTGTACGAGTAACTCAATATTGAGATCGAGCTGGCTCGCATTGACGACCGTGTCGCTCAATTGGTAGTGACCCTGCCTGCCTAGCGAGGGGTCCCGGGTTCGATTCCCTACCGGGGCAAACGGTGACAGATAAATGTTTGTTATCGAGTAGTGGGCGTTTGCGATGTCTCCGTGTTATTTGCAACACAGGAAGTCCTAGTGCGGGAGTGTAAGTAAGTGAATGTTTAATATTTTTTATTTTAAACTTCACATGTTAATATTTAAAAAAATTATCAAATTTCGCTCAATACTCAAACATAGACAATCAAATACGCCAGCAATTAAACTCCATAAAATTGTTCTCGCTTTATTTTTTTACTAACGACCCCCCTCCGGCTTCGTTCGGGTTGAACTATTAATTATATCTACAGGATGAAAATTTTTATTTTTTTTTCCTCGATCAGACATCGTCAGGTTTACTGACGTATTATATAGCCTGTCATCTGCGCAATCGCGTGTTCTCGCTACATACAAATTTTCATTACGATCAGTCGAGCCGCTCTTAAGTTATATCGCGACATACACGAATATCTCAACAGATTTATATGGTATTATCGATATAACATTTTTAACTCTCCGTACAGATGCCCAGAAGTGTATTAGTTAAACTTGCATGAGAGGGTAGATTGATGGTTACCCGTGGAAAATTTACAGACACTCAATGTAACAATGAGATAGTGAGACGAGACCTTTATATATGGGTTGGTGTTACTTATATTTATTATATTATTTAAAATTGAAAATTAGTAAGTCGGTTTAAATTATATTGCTGTATGGTGTATATTATGTAATATTTTTCAAAATAACATCTATTAGGTAATTTAAAATTATGTAGTTTTAAAATTAACTACTCACAGTACATCGTCTATTAATTTTATATCTATTGATAAAAGAGGTGAACTTCAGCTAAATTTAAAATATTATTGTTAAAAGAATCCTTTCTATACACCGAGGATTTATTTACTCGCGAGCTTACTGTTTTTGGGCACGACTCGTACTTCAGTTGGTCTGTACATCTGTAAATTAACATGTTGGTATGCTGCTCTTATCGGTACGTAAAGACAAATCGTCCCGTATGTGTGTGTGGTCGCCAGGGCGGCCCCGCTAGTGATAAAGTAACAGTAAGTCGAAATTTCGTCGTAACTCACTCGAACAAGTCACGGGTTGTGAATTTTTCTTTGATTTTAATTTGAATCCTATGTTTGTATTTACGTATGTGATTATAGAACCTTTATTTATTTTTAATGATAATATCTGTTAAGTGAGCAGACGGGCCAACCGAGCGACAAAACAACGACTTCCTACAAGTATCTCGGTCGGGCGCGACAAACTAACATCTAGTGTACAAACAAGCATGCGAGTGGTAAGTGCATGGGGATCGAACCTGTGCAGGCGGAGGTCGTGCACGCGCTCCTTGCGGGCGTGCGGCGCGACGCCCGCGTGCGGCCCGTGCGGCGCGTGCGTCGGGAGCGCGCGCAACAGCTGCGACGGACACGAGCCCGACCTGCCCCAACGACCGCCCACGGACCATGGTAGCGACGTGCGCGTGCGCGTCAACCGGTTTAAATAGCTAGCACGGTCAGTGACTGTGTGTCATCGGGATATTTCTTTTTTCCTTCTCTACGTGTTTGTACAATGTCACCGCCTACCGCGTATTCTCACCGTTAGCCTAGGTTGACTGCTAGAGAATACCATTACATTAAATCCGCTCTTCATAACTGTATTCGATACCTAATGTAGCTTTAATGTTATACATATATTGTTAGCAGCAAAGTGACGTCACATCCGTTAAGAGGAGGGAATGGCGGACAGTCACCGCCAAGCACCGCCGTCTGGAGACACTTATATTTGCGGTGAACGTGTTAAGGGGAAACTCTGCCCGTTTGAATAGTCAATTCCGTTTCGTTTTATATTTGTTTAGAATTTATTTACAACAGTCTGCTTGATTTTCTATTTCGTAATTTATAAATTTCACCATTTAAAATACTCGTGACATTAATGAAGTTCTTATTTTTATTATTCATTTAGTCTCGTTTTCGCTAAGAATATATACATATTTTTTATCAAACAAAACTTTATGTAATGACAACACTTCGCGAACACTGGTAAAAAATGTACCTAACTAAATGTTTTCGTATGTAGCAAGTCATTTTTATTGGTAAATTAGGAGATCTCATCATGCAGATACGCACAAGAACCGACCCCGGCGATAGATACGATCCAAGAGCACAAACGCGTCATCGCATATTGTTACCGTGCAGGACCGAGTGATCCACGTGTTGCTACTCGCTTGGACGACGGTTGTCGATAAAAACGATTAATAATCTGTTAAGCAACACAGCTATTACAAGTTGCTAACGTAAATGTGACACGATACTGGCTAGTTTATGAAATACTGGCTAGTTTATCAAGTTTGTTATATACATGGCTAGCTTCACACGGCCACGCTCCGCTGTGGCTTTGGTAAACAATCTAGAAACTATAGGTTTACAATGGACACGTTTAAGTTAACACCGTGAATTCGTGAACGCTTTATAGTACAAGTTATAATATTTCTAAAATATGACACGACTTTATTACCCGTTTTGTTTAATTGACGTAATACATATTATTCTTGGAAAATCCGTTAAACATTAATTTATTAAAAATGACAACAAATTAATTAAGCGTCAAAATAATTAGTTTTGATTTTATTAAATTATACAAATCTACCGTTTATGTTTTGATGTTGCTCATTCATTTATTTAATGTTCTTGTATACGCAAAAAAAACTAACACAGTACATACAAATATATAACGCTCGTATTTATAATGAAATTTGACTATATAGTATATATTGCGTTCACCGATAACATCTGACCTGTACAAGTGTGCTAGCTATTTAAAACGTCCACATTTCAGTGTCGGCTCGGTACCAACAACGCGACAGGCGAACACGGCGCAGTGCGTAAACGGACACATGTGATTACGCACGTGTACGGAGCCGTAAAACTGCGTGCGGTCCACGGAAGTCGCAAACAAAACAGTCCGTAAACTTTAGAACTCCAAGGAAAATTAAATTTAAGTTTTGCATCGCTTTCTATGGAACCCACTGGCAGTTGTACGACATTGTACAAACAGAACTCTGTGCTCGGTTAATGGGACGATCGTTTTGGGTATTTGACTATTTATATTTATATAGTAATTTTAATGTTCTTGACGAATTTATGTACCAATATTTCCATCGGCAAAAATAAAATAATCATATATGATTTTCAAAAACATAATTTAAATAGTCAAACGCCCTTGTTAAACAAACAGTACAACGCAAACAAACCCATGCCGTATACCAACATGATACGCACACAGATGCCTTGTATTTCAATTATGGGACAGAGCTACTCTATTAAAAGAATACAAAACCAAACTGTACCTAAAGGATACAGTACCTAAAGGTTTGAAAGGGCACTATTACAGTTTACTACAGTTCAAAATAGCGTATCCTACCCGGTGGTTTTTTTGAAACCCGGTATTTTCGCCATTCCATACCTGGTCGCAACTCACCATTTGAGAAACGCTGATTTTTTTTACCATACTAAGGCACTAATGAATGGTTTAAAATAAATTTATTAAAAAGGCATTGAGACCACTCTTCCAAAACATAAAATGTAAGATCTGACTACAGTTTTAGGATATAAGCCGTACTAGATGAGCAATGAAAAAAAGAAAGATACTATTTCAGGTATGATAAAGTGAGACAGATGAACTTAGTGCAGTCGACGTCACAAATGACGGGTACAAGATGACGAATTATTCCTGTGCACCAATAACACACAGCACAAAATCTGTGTTCGTCGGTCGGTCAGTGAGTCAGTCTGCAGGCGAAAATCTCAAAAACTACTGCTACCAAAACTACTACGAAGCGAGGGAACTGGTAATCTACCAGTCGCTTATATTTTATATTCTATCTCACAAAATAAAGTCTGTAGGCTGACAAAACTAAAAATCCTATCTATCCCCCACGTCATATCCGTACAGGCGTGAAATAAACCAACAAACACATTCCCAGCCCTCCCCCTCCCCTCCGTTTGTTGCGAAACGAACAGCATACACACCTAACGTGAACCGGATGCTGGTGCCGGTTGCCGGACGGCTGCGGCGATGGACCCGGTCCGTCCTCGAACACCGGATTGTCCATGCTGTACGCCGGAGGTGGCGATTTGCACTTCTTCATGGCCGCCAGCCGCTTCATCAGACTGACTCCGGTCGATATTGACGACTTCTCAGATTTCGTTTTGTCCTTACACTGGAATATTGTAGGGTTTTATTTTTATTGCAGTGTTACCTACACTATGTTACATTTCTGTTACTTACATTCTATATACAGTGTACATATCCTAAAGAACCATATCTTAAAATAATATGATTGACAATGTAGTTGGTAACTACCGACCAAGCATTCAGCAAAGCAAAATATTAGTTCTTCAACCTTTGGTACTCGTGACATATCATTTGTGTGTGTCCATAGCACCAGCAACCATCGGAACATTATTACGTGTGTGTGTGTGTGCGTGTATTTTAAGGAAATACCTTTTCACTCTTCGGTGTACTTTGTTGCGGCTGCACCGGGGAGCTCCATGGATATGTAAGTGGTTGAGCTGTAATTATTAAAAAAGAATAACTCTCATGACAAATCAGTGACACTTAATAACTTAAAAAATATGGAATCCCACATAACTCGGTACCATCCTGGGAGAGCCGGGTGTCATTCGAAGACTAACCCCCCATCCCTCTGTACCAAAACAAAAGGTAAAGGCTGTTTGGGATGTAAGGCGCTTTATCCACGCTTAAACCCAAGCCTCCTCTACTCATGATGCAAAGATCAATAATGCAAGCCAAGCGACCTCCAACAGGAGGGACCGTTCGCCACGGCCTCGTGCAAAATTTAGACATCGCCGTCTGCACTGATTACAACAACGGACCACAGACACTGACTGGATCTCAGACACTCTCCGTATACCGAGATACTCGGGGACAGAAACCTTACATAACACGAAAACTTTCCGGGTATCAGGAATATTTTTATTTTATTCACATAACAAAAAAGGGAATGTTGACATTCACCGGCGGGGAGCGGGGGGCTGTTGGCACGGGGTGGTGCGTCCGGCGGGGCCGCGGCGCCGGGGGGCGTGGCCACCGTCGTTGGCGTCGGCTGCTTCACGGTCGCCGTTGCCGCTATTGCTGCATTCTGCGAACCATTTACACATTATTTTATTACTGTTAATTTTTATTATTCTTGACTATGTTAGTACAGAATACAGGAACAATTAGGCGCCTAACTCCCAATTGTTTTCAAAATATCGTGTTATAATAGATGTAAATTCGTAAATTTAATTAACATTTCTTGACGGTGCAATAAATTGTACCTGTACAGGTAGCCGGTTAAGGCCCATTAGTAGTTCACAGTCGGGCCGAGGTGCGTTAGGTACCACGCTCCGAAACGTCTATATAATGGTTCAATAATGGGAATCCATCCCGTTCGATGGTTTCAACGGACCGAGCATAGGGTTTTAAGTTGGATAACCCATTAGCAAAACGCAAACAGATAAATTGTTATTTTAAGTATGAATGCTGCGACATTGTCAGTATGTTCATATCCCATCCGACGTACGATATCTTAGCGGGGGTGAAGAGAGTACAAACGTTTACATATTTGTCAATCACCTTCTCGTGACGCACCCTGGTGGCAGGGGTCGCGGGCGCCACGTAGTTCCCGGGGAAGACGCCGAAGCGCTGCGCGCGTTCCGAGCAGCCCTTGTACCAGCCGTCGCGGCACCTCTCCAACACCGTGTACACGCCTGGGGAAGTCATTACGATAAGTAATGCTTTTTTATGTACAACATGTATACCGAGTTATCGCTTTGCTTAATATACAGATGTTGAATGTATATAAATAATTGCCAAGATTGACTCATGAAGTTACAAAAAAATATGAAGTGCATGTTTTCTCCAAATAATTGATTGATTCAAGCGAAACCCCACATATACACTACCGGTCAAAAGTTTGAGACCACTATAAAAAAATTAAGAAAACAAATAAAAGTCAACATATTTAAATCATTATGAAATACAGTTTTTATTTCCATGTTATACACAATATTTAAAATTAAAAAATTACGAATACAAAAGATAATACTAAATTACTAAAGAAAATACAAACAAGAGAGTTTACACAGACTTTTCATCAAAATATCCTCCTTTGCATTTTATTATTTGTTTTACCAATCTTGGCATGCGAGCAATTAACTTATTTATTGTCTCTTGCGAGATATTCTTCCAGCTGTCTTCTAAGGCATTCCACATGGCCTGCTGTGAAGGACATTGTTCCCGAACGTTTCGGTCAAGTTCTTCCCACAAAAGCTCTATGGGGTTAAGATCGGGACTTTGGGGTGGCCATGTCATGTTTTCCAACACTTTTTCTGACTGTTTCTCGTCTAAATAGCCCCTACATAATTTTGAACTATGCTTTGGATCATTATCTTGTTGGAAAATAAATCCTTTGCCGATTAACTTTAGCCCGGAGGGAATAGCATTTTTCTCCAAAATTACTTTATACTCCTCCTTTTTCATAATTCCTTTAATTTGGACCAGATTTCCAGTCCCATAGACTGAGAAACAACCCCAGACCATAACAGATCCGCCACCATGCTTGACAGTCGGGACTACACACTGTGGCATCATCTTTTCTTCGGCGGAACGTCGAACGAAAATTCTTCTTTTTGAACCAAATATTTCAAATTTAGATTCGTCACTCCAAAGTACTTTTTTGAAATCTTCTTCGGTCCAGTCTCGATGGGCTAGGGCCCACTGCAACCGTTTTTTCTTATTCTGCGGTTTTAGAAGAGGTTTTCGAACAGCAACGCGACCATACAACTTGGCGTCTCGCAATCGTCTTTTCACTGTAGACACTGACACAGGTTTTTCCCGAGATTTGTTGACTTCAACGCGGATTTCTGGGGCTGTAAGGCGTCTGTTTCGCTTGCTGGTTACCACAATAAATTTGTCTTCACTAGAAGTCGTAGCTCTTGGTCTCCCGGAGCGCGGACGATCTTGATTACTGCCAGTTTGTTTGTACCGCACAATAGTGCGATGAACACAAGTCTTTGATAACTTGAGTTGAGATGCAATCTCACGTTCAGATTTGCCTTCATTATGGAGAACAACGATGGCAGATCGCGTTTCGAAACTAATATCGCAAACTTTTCCCATTTTAGAGACGTCTTGACTGTAGGAATCACAAAATCAGACTAACAGCGGATATTCGTAGATAACCATGAAAATATTGGGTTAAAATAAACTTAAAAACATATTTTAAAAATATAGAACAATCGCATTGTAAGATGATGTAAAAAAAAACGAAGTGTCAGCTGCGGTAATGAGGTAATAAATTTTTTACAATCGATTATCGGACTAGCTCTTCTTCGGCTCACATTGCAGTTTGGAAACAATGCTGGTTTATGGCCCTTTCCTTGGCTTATATACAAAAGAATTAGCTTTTAGGCAATCTTTAAAAACAATAGAATATGCAGGTGTGCAGATTACTTTTTATCACCAATATTTTAAGAATATTTACTAATAACAAAAATCTTTTATTAGTGGTCTCAAACTTTTGACCGGTAGTGTATGTACGTGTTGTGTGTACGTATTTATATATCAAAATGCGTAATCGTAATAGACGTGGCCATATGATATTTCATACTGCCTGGTAGTTTTCTCTTTGTGATATTTTGTCGAACTAACGAATGTGTGTTGTACGAAAAAAAAAACAAAAATTACCTCTACACTTCACGTATTGTTTGAGAGTTATATCGATTAATATCACAACTACACTGTCTACTACTGCTACAACTGCATCTTGTCGCACAACACAGCACTCACGTAAACTAACCATCGGATTCCATGTTTATATTAACCTGCTTAACCTACGTACAATTGAATTTCGTATTTTTCGTGGAATTCAGCGGTGTCCAGTGAACACCACCCGCGGGCTACCGAGGTTAATTATGAGTGGATGGTACCCGATTTAAGAGAAGTTCTGCTACAGCAGATTTCTTTGATTCATCACCGACCAGATTATGATGTAGTAAATATATATTTATGATATATTACAATTAATATAAAGATACATATTTTATACAGTGATCAGGTAGATCGATTTCCTACTTCCATGTTAATAAAAAAAATCATCAAGAAATTTTCTATATGCCCACCGGTTTATTCGTCAAATAGTAACTATAAATTTCAGCAGTAACTATAAATGTACAACCGAACGTCTCACCTCCCTTCCTGAGCTCCAGCTCGTCGGCCTTCTGCGGTCGGTACGCGTACAGCGCGACGTACGCGGCGGGCAGTGGCCGCTCATTGCTGCGCGACCGACGTCGACGCCGCTCCGGCGCCGCGTCCAGGAGACTCGTCGCCACTATCTCCGCAGAATGCCTGGTCACACACACACAAAACTAAAATAATTTACATCGTCATAACACTATGAGCGCTGGGATATAATGCGAATACGAGGTCGTAAATATACCTCAGTGACTGAAGTCTATACATTTTTAAAGCTTTCAAATATTTACGGAAATTCTGAAGCACGCGATCATCATAAATAGTCTGAAAACTATTTTGCATACATACATAACTTTGAAAAATTGCGAGTGTGGGATTCGAACCAGGATCCCCATACGAAGTGTCATTTAAACCAATGCCACATTGGAGGCCACGAGCAGACTCGTGGCTTGCGATCCTAATGTATGTAATATTTGAACAACCTGTTGTGACGTGACTGTTGGACGTTTCAAAATTAAGGTCAAATTAATATTATAAATATTTGTTTTAATTATTCTGGTTCCTGACTAAGATAGAACTAGAATGTTACATTGAAAAAGATATGATTCCAAATTTTAAAAAAAGCTATACTTAATCACGATGCACATACAATAGTAATGATCAACTTATTGAAGAATAGTATTTGATAACTTGTGCTCGTATAAAATATAACAAATTATGTCTACATCAAAGTTGACTATTCAAAAATAGTAATTAAACATTTGCCTTAAGTTTGCTTAAATACAGATATTAATTGTATGCAAGCAAAGCAGCGTAGTTTAATACCAAGAAACATATGAAGAGATCATAATACATTTAAGTTGTATAGAGAATGCTTCAATGTTTACTCTGAGATATTATACCCATGAACCTTTCACTAAGAAAATAAAATAATTTCTGAATATATTTTTGATTAATAACAACGATTGTAGAGCGCCTATTTTGTTTTTAATTTATCTTTGAGTTTTATTCGTCAAAGTCATATTCTTAGAATTGGGTATTATTACTTTACTCCGATAACGTTAGAGAAATTAGTTTTCTTAGTTGCTAACAGATGGCGCTGAACAGTAATCTGAATCACGCTAACGTTTGTTTCTTGTAAAATGTATAAGACCCTCAAACTACGTTAAACTCATTGCCATCAGAAGGGTCTTAACTGACTCGACTGAAACAGCGAGTGATGAGCTTGGAAATGATTTTCTGATTACACTCCGCTCGCTCTCGTCTCAACTATCGCAGAGACGAGTGTCGATTATCTGACGCTGTTTTTGGCCACTTTTATAATTCATATCAAATAATCATTAACAAAAATCTATAAATTCAAATTTAAACTATTTGTTCATTCAGAAGTTTCCGTTCGTCAATCCACGAGTTACTACTGAACGGTCGTTCGATAAGTTTTTTATTTTACTTGACAAGCTAATTGAGTCCTCGCTTACCTGTTTTGAGTATGGTTGCCCTGTAAATACGTAGAGGGCGTCAAACTATGTCTCTTCTCTCTATGATGGTGTTCCCGAAGGGCCCTGGACACCATGTAATTCCCGTCTTTGCCATGTGACGGCGACAACGCTGCTTGCAGTCCCAAACCAAAGTTTAACAATGAATCCGGCCCACTAGACCGCATTACGTTGGCATTCTTCGACGAAGAAGGCGCATCTAGTCTGGAAGAATCATTATTGCTCGAAACTTCCTGATTCTCGTTATGATTTTGCGACGTATTACTACCGCCAGATGCATTCAACTTTGGACTTTCGGACGGGGGTAAACTCACATTCAATGAAGTGTTGGTAGCTGTCGAACTTTCGTTCAAACTCAACATAGCGACGGATGTGTTTAACGAATCTTGAGTTTCTTGCGGCTCCTCGGTAGGATTCTGAGCGCTATTCGAAGCTATTACGGTTGTGTTTCGCTCGGTGTTGTTGTCCGGCGAGCTCGGGAGGCTGGGTTCGGCGCTCTCGCAGGTGCTGGTGTTCGAGCTCGTGTTGGGCGTAGTCGTGGAACTGACGCCGACCGACGGCGTGTTCATACTGGAGCTGGAATCGGAGCTGACGTTGTTCGAATTGAAATTCGCCACAGACACTGGAAAATGCTCGTGGGACCGAACGTTCTGGTACGTAGTTTCTATCTTGTGTACGGGCGTCGTATTGTAATTGTCGTATTTCACTGTACGCAATCTATCGTAATTCTCATTGATTCGTGAGACGCTTTGAACTCCCATAGTTCCCTGTTGATTTTTATTGTGCGCGTTTGTAAAGTTGATTAGGTCTAGTGAGTGTTTCGTTTGCGCTGGTTCCATAATATTCCTCGTTACCGCGGTAGTGGTAACTAGCCCTCCGTGAGATATGGCAGAGACATGTTGGTTGACGGGTTGTGGCAGTAAGATCTGTGACTGGGGTGCGCCGACGTTGGCCTGCGTGTTCGGCGGGTGATAGGTCGGCTGTGACTGGCTCATGGTGGGCATGTTTTGGTAATTGCCTTGTCCGGCGGTGGTGGGAGTCGATATCGACATTGGTTGGTACCTGTGAGAGTGCTGTAACAAGAATATTTGAAGAGAATGTCTATCAAAACTCATTGATAAATATCTTAACATGAATATTTACTATCAATTATTATAAATTTCTTCGTGGTAGCATTTATAATAAAAAGATAAACAGAAAGAACAAACCCTAAACTCTAAGAGCGTTTACAAAATAATCCCAAAAGTTTAAATGTATCGGATCTCGCTCCGATATCGGATAGATTACATGAAGATGCTTCCATTCTTTACATGTTGGCGCCGCCCTGTGACTCATATTCATATGGAAACATGAAGATGTCGCGGTCGATGATCGATGATTTATTAGAAAAATCACAGAAACATTTAAGGTTCAATGTTATTGTCATCCGATATCGTCTCCGATAACGACACCATCCCGGATGCTGTGTAAACGCAATGTTATTATAAAATCGATTTCATTTTATATTATCATTCCGCACAATAATTTTAATAATAATCCAATAACTTTATTAGGCAATGATTACCTGTTGCGCATGGTGCCTGTGCTCCGAGTGGCCGGCTCGCGCGGGCTCAGGTAACGGGGGGACGGGCCGGTTCAGTGGGGCGCTGGAATAATTTTTATAAACAAAATTTCTTACAACTCAAACACACAAATCTATAGTGTCTGCAACACACTAGCGGCCCAATGCAGCCAAAATCGTAAATGAATAGACGACCGTGTAGCTCAGTTTATAGAAACCTTGGCTGCCCAGAGGTGTCGGGTTCGATTTGGGTCTAGGCTAACGTTCAGTTTAATGTCTAATGTGAGCAGTCTGTTGCCACTGATGACATATGACAATGAGGCATGTTTGCTTCCTTGAAGAAAGCTTTTATAATAACTGATAAGTGAAGACAAACATGTACTTTTATTATATGATATCATCAACACAATACCCATTTTGTGGGTCCCTTTATACACTTCCAAAGCTTTGGTTTGTTCAGTATATCTATCTATCTTTTCTGTAATTATGAAATGCGTAATAAATTTAGTATTACAAACACAATGAGCATTGGGCATAAAAAAAGTTGGGGAAGAAAGGTTCATGTGTGACAACAGTACGGTGAATCAAGAATGGATCACTCTTCAATCAGATGAACTGATGACCCGAAAATAAACTAAATTGTTTTGAAAGCAAGACATTATTACATTTGATGACAAAATACTCTGGGTTGATGATCACTATCTGTAGCCTAATTTTATGTTATAAATTGAAAAAAAAAGCTGTTTAAGTCTATCTAATATTTTAACGAGTAAAATTTATTCAGAAACAAATTCATGCAACTAGCTCCAAGTATCAGCATATATGGTACCCCTAAACTGTGTCCAAAACACGATGAGTTACTCGTAAGTTTAACATCACGTTTTAATTGGTTTCTATTGAAAATAATCGCATCCGAGGGTGCGTTTATAGACATGCCTGTTCATAAGCTGCCTGGCGGGCTGATTGAGCTCCACGAATGCGATGGGAAAGATGCCCACTCGTTGGTCCAACCGCCCCTCCGCCCAGTTCTCGTCCACTCGCCGATGAACGGTTATAATCGCTCCTGAAAACCACAAGTATATGACGGGTTATTAGATGATAAAACGACCTAGCCAGGTCGCGGAAATTAGGGTTGAAATTTCCTTGAAATGTGTAGGTATCTAAGACCTTTTACACAATGTATGAGTAGCTTGACAATATTGACTTTTTCATCTTGAAACTTAATACAATTGAGATTTGCTAACAGAACATAGATTATAAAAAAATCTTTATAACTTACACGTTTACATCTACCCATAAGATCTCTAACAACTAAATATTTTTTTGTTCATTTAATCTTTACTGACCTCAATAAAAATATGATGGTATAAATAACAAGCTTTATGCATTTTTTTAATGCATTTGCGCAAGCTTTAATAATTATAATACTTTCTTCTCCCGAAAATACATCCTCATCTGTCAAGAGTACCATTTTAAAAACAATCTCTCTAATGGAAAAATATTTGTAACGACATAAATGTACCATGCAGTTTTATAGCTTCCATTAGCGGCCTACTGCAGAGAAGCAGTGCTCGTAGTGGAAGGTGTAGAGTGTGTGTGTGTATTGCCGTGGTGTGGATGGATGTAGGGCTACTATGCAAAGTATCGTGCCCTCGAAGGCGCAGAAACGTAAGATTTTTTTGTCATTTATACAAATCTAGGCCGAGCCATTTACGCACGCAAGCAGGAGCCATTTACGCTTGCTTGCTTCTTAAATAACATTCTGCTGTCCGTCAAATCCATGGAGAAAAACCCTGACCTTTGTCAAAAGCCAGGCAGCCCTCTTCATCCGGTGCGGACATACGAAAATCGTACAACGCCTTACACAACGCAGTGGGCACCGGTAGAGGCACGATCACCTGGAAACAAGAAACGAAAGGTGATCACTTGACAGGGCTCCATGGACAAGCAAGATGAATCTTGCCAAATATTTGAAGCGGGCAGAGCGATTTATTCCTATCTATACATATATATATATATATATATATTATAATTCTAACTGATCGCTTTCTGTACATTGTGGATATACTGTAGAAAAACTACTAATACGGACATTTATTAACGCAATAGAAGCAATAGAAGCCAAAACAACAGTTGTTAGAATTTTTGTTTGTCTGTACATTTGTTCGCGCTAATCTCAGAAACGGATTCGCAGATTTCGTCACGGTTTCCACTAATGTATTACAGTAAGCATCACCTAATATTTAGAGTTCGTTCCATTTCAATCAGTCTAAAAAAAAGTCATAAATTAATGTATGTATATCTAATTATATGTATATCTAAAACACAGAACGAGATAAAACCAGTGCTAATTCTAAAAGTAAGATACTTTTTCTGAAGCGAAGCGATTCATCATATAGATTCTGTTGGCGTTGTTGATTTATGAAACGATCTTTTGTTTGTAGTCACAGCTAATGAATTTTAAACAATGTTACAAAAATAAATATGTACATTCATGAAAGATAAATAACAAAACCTCCCACGTTAAAATTCCCAACGAGAAGCGTATTGTGTGTCTTTCTGAAAATTCGAAGGGTGATCTCCAGAACCAGGGCACCTATTTGAAGAACAACCTTTTGAAATTTACATTATTCCGGATTGACATTGCCTACATATCGTGTTTTATATTATTTAAAGATTATTATGGATTATACGTACGTCATATCTACTAAGACAGTTCAACCCGGACCAAGTAGGGGTGGGAGGACTCTATTTTAGTCAATAAATAATTAAAATTCAAAAACATTAAGGTTTCTTTAGCACGAATTTCTTTTTTGCTTCAACTGCCGTTTCAAAAAATTGCTGTAACATTAAGAAGAAACGACGACAGAAACTTAATTATATCAAAACAAAGACGTTCCATTTCAATTTCATTTTCTGCATACAAATTTACTGTGAAATAATTACAATCGAGGAATTCAATAGTGCGATTGTGGTTCGAATCTACACACGCTCACGCGCGCGCACACGCACAGAAACACACACAATACCTAGTTTGGTAAATACCTGCACATAAGTAATAGGGAACATGCCGCTGCGGCCGGAGCATTCGCCATGGTACCAGAAGGGGTCGACCTTCTTCTGCAATAGGATCGTTTCGCCCTTCTTGAACGAAAGGTCCCTGAAAATAAAGTGTCATTGTTGTACAATTAACCAAACCAAACACGGTAAGCTACAGCCAAAAAAACGATCTTAATAAAATAAACGTCGTATTCAAGTGAATGTCCTAATGAAGTGTTATGCAGCGAAGTCGACCGTACCCCGGCTCCTTGGACACGTAGTCGTACATCGCCCGGGCGTGCGGCGGCAACTGCTTGCCGTCCGACCGCGCGCTTTGCACTTGTGGCTGAGTCTGGAACACAGTGCAATCATTATACAACGCACATGAATATTGGAGAACTTTTGTACTACAGATACACTTCTCGTAGAATCTAGAAAAATTATAGTTGATGTATTAACAGCTATCTCATTCGATCACAGATAAGGAATTCCGCTATCAGTTGAACTCGTCGGAAGAAACGGAGTCCGGACACTTTATATGACAAACAAGTATGATATTTGAAAATTTATGATCAACAAGTAGGTAAAAAAATCATAAAAGGATTTTCGCTAAAGTTTTTTGCCCAGTAGGTACACCCTCCGTCGCAAGGAAGTGACTTTTCTTTATTTGAATTCTGCCATTGCACTATTTTGTATTTTACATGTGATCAACTCACGTAAAATAAATCTATTTAATTCACTGGTAGTTTACTCTTGATACCTTCAATGATAACCCGTACTAGATTAACTAAGTTAAGAATATAATTTTAAAGTCTGCTCCTTAGTTTGAAAATAAGTATCGTTATGTATAGGGAAATGAAACTATGAGCAGTTAAAGGACAGACAGACAAAACAAAAGCACACCGACTTGATCTAACTACATGCTAATATAACGTTAAATGAAATACAACGGCTTCGACTCAATATGACTGCCTGGAAAAAGCCGTTTCTTAGAAGGATAGGACCTTTGGTCCGGAGAAAGACCACAACCTTACCTAATAACCCTACCGTCAAATGAGTTACTTAGAAACCTCTACCTACGATGGTAAGGGTGGTGAGGAATTCGATCTGCAACAGCTTAAAGGTCTTCAAGTTCTACTCGATTCATCATCAGCATAACCCGTAACTGGTCGCGCTATTAAGTTCGGAACTCCTCCCACTAACCAAAGCAACAGTCCATCAGACTGGTCAAATGCAAAATTGCAGACTTCAGAAACCTCCGAGAACATTATGAAGAACTCGCAGGTGAATGAACATCATTTGAAATATTCGATTAAGAATGTGAGATCGCCTTCCCCATGCGGGAGACCGACATTAGACTTACGAATATTTATGTAAATACTTACCTACAAACTTGTATTAAGTTACCTACATAAAATTTTACTGTCTACTATTGTTTAAATAACCCTTGAATCAATGTTTTATTCTGAAAACAGCCAAAAGTATAATAATGCAACGGACCACCTGTGAATGTCCAGTCCTCGTACGCTGGCCACTGGTCTTCCTCGGCGCAGAGTTCCTCATGCCCTCGAGGATCCTCATGAGGAGCACGTTCGGAGGTAGCTCCTCCACCTTCGTCTCCACCAGGATCCGACATTCTGGACATCGCAGCTCCTTGTGGGACTCGACTATGACCTGTAAATAAGAAAATAATATATTTATTTCCTGTCGACAGCCTAGGATTTATAATACCGAAGTAGGTATATCATTTCGAAGACAGAAAATATAGTTTACGCGATAACTTCAAAATCTTCTGCACGGATTTGAATGCGATTTTTACAACAAAAAAAAACACTATAACTTAATAATAATCGTATACTATATAATGTAACAATATAAGTGTAAAGTATACCTACATAATGTTTTATATAAAAAATCTAATCAGTGTCTATGACATAAAAGATAGTTTTAATAATAATGCAGTATGATGAAGAGATGTCGTATCCTTATAAATTTTTTACTCTACTGTGGAATGTCAGGCATGAAATATTCTAAGGATTTTGACGCTATTTTCGCTGCTCCATAGATTAGTAATCAACTTGAAAAACTGTTACACCCTATATCAAAATCGGTTAAATTAGACCAGATTTATCGTTTTATCATTGAGACTACTTAATAATATATGAATTATTAAATATAAAGACACTGCCAAAATGTAGTAAAAAAAAAAGATATATATGTCGTTAATAAAAATATATTCTTCAATTTTGAATATATACTTCTACGCGAAACCAAGAAACCAGGAAACACAAAAATCATTGGACTTTATAAACAGAGCAGTAAACTGTGAAACATTCGCGACGAAGCTCGACGACCACCCATCCACCCGCCCACCACGTCGTTTCGGTTCAATTAAAAGGTCAATTTAAATCAACAATTGGATCCCTTTGAAAGTTAAATGACCCTTCAGCGAGTAAGGATTGTGATCGCATCGCGGACACAAACGTACGCCCACGGCTCAAGACGTTGCTACAGTTACCTAACCTCCAGTTCAAGATTGTACGTAATTCAATACTTAAGTTTGCCACCCGTTAGAGGCCCACTGTAAAACACGGGTCTCTGCTTGTAATTGGGGAAGGCCACCCGAAGCCATACGACATGGCTTAACGACTGCTATCTGACGGTAACAATCGGAACCGACGGCTTAACTCTTACCCTGCGAAGCAAATAAGTGCTCAAGAAATTTCAACACTAGCGGTCACCCATCAAATTACTGACCGAACTCTGTCGATCTTTTACGAATCATGCGATTGACACAACCTGTCTGGCTAAACGCACCAAATATAAAATTTGTTGGCATAAAAAAATTATAAATGAGTGTTTTAGTATTTCATAAGCCACTCGGGAATATGTTAAACTGTTTGCCTATTAATAAGTTAAGCCTTGTCGGACACCTTCGACCATCATAAGTACTACCGACATGCGGGTTTGCGACTTTGCTTTTTGGAAAGGATTTTTGACACGTTTTGGCAACTTCATAACAAAATCGAGTGAATATAAGATACTCAAAATGAGACTTTAATCATTATTCAAGCAGTCGCAAGACACAACAGCGTCGATTCGCCCCGAACCACAAATCAAGGTGACATTCGCGTTAAATCGTATTTTGTGGGTGGCAACGAGGAGTCGCGACTGAGCTAGCTCACTTGCTGACGGACGCGCCGCAAGCCGTAAGGGCCGGCTCGCGTGTCGACGCTATGTCGTGAAAACTGGCGCCGCGGCACCACCCGCTGCGCCGTAGAGCGACGGTGCTGTGCTCCAATCTACTACGTATTCATCATTTTGTTTTAATCAAAACCAAAACATTATTACAATCAGTTTGAATTTATAAAATAAAATGTCTATCGAAATCGAAACAGTTCTTTTTCTTATGAGAATATTTATAAGACGCCGGATAAATCATGTACTTCACATGTACATACGATTGTATTAAAATCTAGGACCTGCAAGTTTCATCGTATGTCATTTAAACAGCTCGTCTATCCTTCACGCATCTGAACAACGCCTCGAGTAGAACCTCGCGTACCGCACGCGTGATACCAAAAAAACCTACACAGCGACCTGCACATTAATCAATGCGGGCATAAAGTTTAGCGCGAACAACACTCCTTGATGATCGAATACTGAAGAAAGAACCCACAGTTAATCAGTTAGCGACTTCGAGAATCCACCAATGTGAACAAACCCTTAAATATAAATTTAAATGTTTCAGATGAAAAATAATGATGAGAACGTAAATAGA
>PDGT01000012.1:0-29819 GCA_003671415.1 Megathymus violae | reverse complement strand
CCCCGCCGCAGCCAGCGACCTTTGTATCCGATCGCCGTGTTACTTTGACCTGTGACATTACACTGTGCTGGAGCCGTATATAGCCAGTAGGTAAAGCTGAAGCGATATATCTGAAGCATAGCGAGGGCGGTTTGCTAGTACTAAATACGTTTAGAGTATTTTCCAAAAAAAATTGTATTTCTTTTTCGCTATAAGTCTTACCTAAAAGTAAAAAAATCTTGGAAATTTAAGACGTCACTATCGTAATGATTCATGTATAATATGCTAGTATATCATCATCCATATCTGCTTAGGCGTAAGACTAGCTCAGGCTTATCGGTGAACCGAGTACCGTTCCACACGTGGCAATGAAACAAAAAATGTGTTGGCCGAATCAACCTTACCTACTGTGAATGTAGCTCAAATATGTGACGTCATTGAAAAACCTTTAATAAAACGAGTCCTTCCACTGAGCAAACAAAATACTGATTTTGCAATCATTTTGTGCTAAAAGGTGTAACCGTGTAAAGTGTGTGTAAGGTAATCGTGAAATAACTTGTTGTCATCGTAATTCGAACGAAACCCTTAACAAGTACAATTTCTCCGGCTACCAAATATCCACAAATAAAACCTATTATTTACAGGAGTCTCCTATTCTTTCTATGCGTGTTAATTATTCCAGATGTGTGTTTTCCAATCGGCGAATTTCTTATTCCAAATGTTTGGATTGCCGCTTTTCGCGACCAATAATTGCACAGTTGTCATGAAACGTCGTTCTCAAAGCTACACCGAATTATGATGTAGTTGACCTTTTTTTTTGTTTTCGAGGGGGAAACCTTAGAAGGTACGCGGAGCCGTGGGAACGACGCCGGATTGTGTGGGATTTTAACCGCACTAAAACCACCCCGATGACATTCCTAAACACTGAGTACAGAACTTCGGGATCTCCATAGGAACACAACTGGAGTCCTCTGAGCCCGGTGCCCCTATCGGTCTCTGCCCGGCAGGGACAACATGTCCCATCTCGCACTATCCGATCTCAACGACGGTACACGACCACACATACCGTTGTCCTCCGGGGTCGCTAGCTGAACGGTTCGACCTTCCACTCTTACCGCCCGCCACCCCGGAAGTCCCCTTTTGCGCCAGGCAGGGAATACCGTGCTCGTATTCTGGTCCCGAACTACAGGACATAATGTAGTTACCTAGTACTACATCTAGTCAGGTATCTATCGCCAGTAAAATAAACCTTGACTCACATTTTGCATAATTCAATGACAAATGGATAAGATAATAAATGTTTTTCCTTAAAATTTAATACATTTAACGATCTATAACGAATAATGAAACTATTGTAACATTATATAAAATAGTTCAGTTTATATATAACTTGCGTTGGTAACTTTTATAAAGTGTGCCCAATATATTCACGGATTTGGACTCAAAAGAGCCGACAGGCGGAAAGACACGACAATAATCTCTGTTATCTGTCTGTTTATCTAGTCAGTTCATTCTTTACATTATTGAAGTACAGAAATATCACCCACGCCTCTAACATTTGAACCTGATGAAATGATTTTTGATTGAAAATGCTTCGATATATTACATAAAACGGTTGTCTTTATCTCATCCGGATCATTATTCCCAAGTAAATATACTCATAGATATTTTTTAAAGTAAAGCGATCAACAACAGCCGGTATAACTATTCAGGAGGACATCAATAAAAAATACGATATAAAATTAATTAGTCTTATTATCGAATAAAACTATATCTACGAATTAAGAGCGAAATCGGTGCTCGGCGCGGTCTTATTTGGGGTAATCCAATAAAATCTTCTTGGTAACTAATAAGATAATTTTCGCCTCGACCATGTTTAATTGAAATCACCCACCTATTCAAATTCAGTTCAAGAACAACAAGCTGGAAGAAATAATAAAACATTTCTTTATCAGGCTAGACAATATACTTGGCAATAAGACATATATTTTATTATTAACGGGTACTCACTATATCGTAACGTATCGTGAGTACCCGTTACATAATAAAATGTATAAATTCCACAATGACATTAGTTTAAAATCATATAATAGGACATATTAACCGCGGCAAAATGAAGCTATGCGAGTGTTTGCTGTTGATTTTAATTTAAAGTACAATCATCTCCATTAGCTGGAACACATCTTCCACGCAGCAAGAATACGATACCCATTTGCCTGACACCTCTGTGGTTGGATGAAATAATTCAACGATTAAATGAACCGCCTGCACGGTTTTTTTATTTTACCACTTTCCATCGTACATAATTATTTTAATCAGATGTAATGATAATATCATTAACATATAATAAAAGAAAACTACGTCATGTTTGTTGCTAATCAAATAAATGACTAACAAATGTAATTAAAATCTGATAAAAAATATTATTTCAATGACAAACCCATTGGTCCGTAACTTTTCCTGTTCCGTGTTGAGAAACTCACGAGGACATGTTAATAGCCGACAAACGAACAGACGAGCCACCTGATGGTAAATGGTCACCGTCGCCCATGGACATCAGCAAGACTAAAGGTATCACTGATGCGTTGTCGGCCAGGAAATGAAAAGAAAGTAAGACAGTAAGGTTGGCTCTCAAGCCCCCAGCCGGAACACGACGAGAAGTTTCGCAGCTGACTCGAGCAGGAGGTTGGTAGCTAGCTAGGCAGGTTTCACGGAAAGATAGTAATACCGGTAATAATATTAATGACTCAACAATAACACTGATAATATAATCCTTACGCGAAGCCCTACCACCAAGCAGGTTGGCTTCTGTCGCCCCCCCTGTCAACACCCTGTTCTACCAGCATGGGATTGGGGAAATATTAACATGACTTTAACTTACTAGCGACCAACTACAAACAGAGCACGGGCTTTTTCTTATAAATGAAACTTATTCCAAAACTCTGCCTCGATGCTTTTTGGTCGTGAATTACTGACCAATCCCAGTAACGCGAGTTCTTACACATCACAAAAGGATTCCATACTGCATCTAACAATAACAACCAGAAGTATGTTTTCTACTAGCGATCACCGGGGATCTGGAGGCCAGAATAAGACGTCCAAAGACCGCTAAATAGATGAATGGTCACCCATCCAACTTTTGACCGCATTTCCGTTACTTACTAAACTCAGTCTATCCCTCACAACTGACTCAAGCCGCGGAGCTATGAGCACTCCCGGTTCCCAGCGTTCAGTTTAACTGAATCAATATACTTAAAACGTCTATTTCCAGAATTACACAGCCGTTCAACTCACGTTCACTTTGATATAACTTTACAACAGTCAACGAGATGCACGTAGACACATCAGGCGTGTTCGAGCCAAGTAATTGAAGACTTTATCGTCTCAAACTCGCCGATAAGACAACGTATTTACCTAGAGCAATATGAAATTTATATACAATGCAAATTGGTTTTTACTAACAATTTTTGGTATTTTATACTGCCAATTCGACCCAATTACATGGATGACGGTCTAGGCGAGATTACAGCGGGCGGGGGATACTTGGACAGCTGACATTATCCTATAGGTATCTATGAATTCGGCAACTTAACGCGTAGTTCACTTTGGTCGTTTGTGTATTCGCAAGAGTTAAAAAAATATATAATATCCACAATGATACATTTCAAATCACGTGTAAATAAATGTACTTGAGCGTAGAAGGTATACATGTTAAGATCATTTGTTTCGATGCTGTTCACAGTAGAACTGATAATCACTACCACGAAAGATTGGAATAGTCTTCTTGCGTCGGGACTTCCCATTCGATTATTGTTATATATTTATTTGTATATATACTTATATCTACGGCCTGGCGACCTGTAACGCCTGATATATAAAGAAGGAAGAATATAAACGTCATTGTGTAAATAGCAACCTCGTAAATTATTTGTATATTTCTATCATTAATTTCCCTGATACAAATACTAATCAATTGTAATACGGAGGAGCCTCCAGAAGGCGCGTGTGAATAGGCTTTCGTTGAGTTGGTGCGTTTGAAAAAGGAGAAATGTAAATTTTTTTTTTTTCGTAACTGCCGTAGATCGATATGACACTTCAAACCGATATTAAAGTTTACTCGAAGTAACTTCATCGCAACATTACCCGGTGTAGTTGCCCCAAGCGTAACAAAAAGTCCGTATCTTGATTGCTATGTGTTTGTTAATAACAAAAAAAAAGCGGCCAAGACCGAGTCGACACGCGCGGGATACGGTTCCGTAACATTACGTAGTTTCAATATAACGTATATACATATGAAACTCTTGCAGATACGATACAATAGGTTAAATTTTGAAAGATATTATTAATACATTGTTATCGTTATCGCATCTGCAATAACATTTTTTTTTATCCGTGCACGTAACACGCGGTAACACCGAATAATAATAATTAATGTAAACATTGAAACTGTCAATCCAATTAATCTATCAGGCGTTTATCTATTTGTAAAATGCTATCTACAAACATCGACTAGGCTTTAGTTAGTTACTAGAGCCATCTGAAAGTACTCCGCGATAGAAACAATTTCCCCGTAAAGATTCGATTATGCAACACGCTGTATATACTGTTAGATGTCGTTGAAACAATTCAAAATTAATCTCTAACGTAGTAAGACCCTAAACCGAAACCAGGACGGGCTATTGGTCGGTCTTACACGGTTCAACGTACTGTCGGTGCGGTTGATACGTCAAAGCAACCAATAACCATCAATTAGAATGAACCCTTCCGCGTTAAAAGAACACTGAAGACATCGGCGACCTCATCCATACAGATAAATACCTATCTAAATAATAAAGTAATAAGACTATCCTTATTCTGTTTTGACACGTGGTTCGAATACATTTTATATCTATACTAATAATAAAATTGTAACTGATCGATTTCTATACATGAACGATATATGAGAGAAAGCATTATTACGGGCCTTTATTAACGCAATAGAACACAAAACAATAGTTATTAGATTTTTTGTCTGTTTGTCTGTGCGTTTGTTCCCGCTAATCTCAGAAACGGCTTTACCGATTTCGTTCTGGTTTTCACTTAATGTATTGCAGTAAGCGTCACTTAATACTTAAAGTTTGCTTCATTGCAATCCGTCCACAAATAAAAAAGTTATGAATTAATGTATGTATTTCTAATTGACAAAATGACAAAAACCCAGAAAATGCAGATGCTAGATATAAGCGTAAGTTAGTTTTTCCGAAGGGAAGCGAAGGCATTTGCTAGTAATTACTATGGGTAAAGCTATGGTATTAACATTACATTATATATTCCTAATCTGCGGTAATATTTTGGGTATTTTTTTGATATTACCACTAAATTAAGTTTCAATAAAATTATTTCTGAGCATTATTGAATTTTTAAGTTTTACATACCCTCAAATGCTGGGTTACGATCATATCCATATACTCGAAATTGACATCGTAAAATACGATAGCGAAACATAGACATATTGTAGAACATACATGTGTACATACATATTATAGAACACTGCTGGGGTTGATGGGTATTCCATGACTCCTTTGTACCTATCTCGGCAAATGAACGAGTTGCGCAAATGCAATCCTTAGCGGCATAAGCAAAGAGTCAACACTACCGGTCAACATAAATGCCAGGCTGAAGATTGATCTTTGACAGCGCCTTTAAAAAATTGAAAATTCCAAACAAAATTGAGTATTATAAGGACTCGGATACACCTCTGAAATGCCCTGTTACAGATTTGTCAAACATCACCTTATTGAAACAGACAGCTACCAAATCATCGGGCCGGCATCGGGCAACAGGCGCGTGTTTTCAGTCAACTACAGACCGAGGGGTGTCTATTTTTAAACCGTCGGTACGAAACGCGACGCGAGTGCAGCCTCGAGGAAGTGGGACAATTAGTGATCGATATACTGTCGGGTGGTTGCGTACGACGAATCTACGGATAGCTAGATGACGATAAAACAAAACAATAACACTGAATTACAATAAACGTTCACACACTCACACCCCCGCACTAGAATAGCAATGTGTTGCGGATGTCATGGACGTACACAAGTAGGTATGACATTACAAAAACCCATGACCCAAGAATGAACATTTATCTGTAGCAAAAATATCAGCATCATGGTACAAAGTACAAATACAATACAATACAAATAACCTCACACACAGGTTACACAGACTCGTAAGTATGGAGAATATTGTGAAACGAATTAAATATGGAATCAATTTGAATGATTCAAATGTTTTGTTAGTCTTCAGCACAAGAGATACCTACCCACCTACCTTCGTCCAGAACGCTCTCAATAATTCCGTTCGACAATCCTTCGTTTCATTCGCATCATCCCCTCAGCGACAGGGACGCTGGTGTTTATCATGTATGCCTACATGAGATAGGCGGTGTTGAGCCCTTGCCATCAGGCGTACGCGATCTGCTCGCTTTCCAACTTAATCCATAAAGCAAAAATTGTTTGATGATGGACATCATTAAAATGAACATAAATTTGTAAGGAGCTTATTTTGTATAATTTGAATATTCTATTAATGTAATATCACGAAAAAGGGATCAGTAATATTGTAGTCGGCTTAGAAGTTTATTTTATCTTTCAAAATGAAAACATTTTCATAAATAAAAGTTCAAGCGTCATCAACCTGAAAAGGTAAACCCCAGCTCGAGAGGTAAATCCATAAGATCCCACTCACATTTTACGTAAACAAGTCAGAAGCATTTGGAAAGCATCGAAGACGTGTTCGTCGACACTCGTGGCTGTTGCACTTTTATTGCTCTAAACCAGTGCTTGCCAACCTGTGCTATACGTACTCCTCGGGTACGCGGGGTGCCGTTGGGCTAAAAATTATATTGGTAATGGCGGAAATACTGATAAGTTGAAACAGTTTACTTATACTTAATGTGTTATGTCTAAAATATATAGTTTAAAATGAACCTTATAACAATAACTGAGTAAGGTGCTAGACCTTAACAGAAACGAGACACATTTTTAGGAGTAGATATGGAGTTAATTAGGGACGGGTACTCATAAATGAAAAGTTTTACTAAGGGCTACGAAAACGAAAAGAGTTGGGAAGCACTGCTCTAAACGATACTTTGCTTGTCACTTTGCACATAACCGTAGCTCGCGCCAAGTTTTCAAATAAACTGGTTTTTAAACGGAGAAAATTGAGTTGTAAACCAATTGGAATATTTCGAATTTAAATATGGCACTTGTTAAGATATGTCAAACTGAATGTCGAACAAGCGCAAGTCACTTTTGACTTACAGATCGAATGACGCAGCGTAAAATTTAACCATATGTAGATACTTAAGAAAATATTATATACAAAAAAAAACTGTGCCTCACCAAATTGATTTGCTTTCATTGAGAAATTGATTCACTTTGGTTGGACACCTATTCCCAGCACCGAATCCTTACTATGACCGCTCTTTTTTTTTCTATGGAATTTGCATCTAGAGTTAAGTGGGCACTGCAATCTAAGATACTGACAACCGACCTAAACATGCATAAAAGACAACGATCCACTTTATAATTCTTCTGCAAAAACTTATGTACACACATAACGAAGATAATAGTGTAATAGATGGATGATCAAGTAAAACCAGTGCTAAAAGGGACGGATCGAAACCAGTCGACCTAGTTATTCAATATGATCGAACACTCTGGAGACCTACATTATGATCTACATTATGTAAATAACTACTTGAAATGCATTTGTTAGGAAGATATGTCAAAGTGTGTTGATACGCAAACAACAAGCGATAACGTTAAAAGGTCGTATTCAAACTTACCACATCCACACAATGATAACGTGACGCCAGGCCAGTTTGTACGACAACGCATAGTTGTAGTAAATACGAAGTACATTTCGGTGTTCACGTCGACTTTGCGGACGGTACTGACCACACCCCAACAGTTATCCTGGCTACCAAACAACAATTTTCATTCTTTTTTTCAAATTCAAATTAATTAATCATTTAGGTACTTTGTAGACACACTTAGGCACGTCATTTTTTGCTTGTACTACCGTTTCAAAAATGTGCTTTAACATTGAGGAGAAGAAACAGCGAAAGCAACCTCTCAGCGCATCTTTTAAAACAACATAATTATGGTTATTACAAAATAAGGTTTAACCTGCTCGGAACTGGTTCGGCACTGTTATTTTTAGGCGTCTTTATCATTAACATGTTCATCAATAACATAAAATCCTTTACCTATCAGCTGAACTTTAACGCTTTTTTTTACATAGAATAAGTTAATGCTTGACAACAATCCCACCTGATGGAAAGTGGTGATGAAGTCTAAGAAGTTTAACGCACTAACTTATAAGAGCTTATTCACTCTCCTCTTGAAGACTCCCACATTGTAAGAAGGCGGGAACACCGATGCGGGCTAGTTATTCCAGTTTTTGCAGTGCGCACAATGAATGACGACGCAAATCGCACCGCCCGTATAGGTGGTACGTTCACTATACATATAAGGATGGATACCCGTCGTACGTCGAGTTGTTCGATGGAGAAACGGCGATGGGGGAATAACTGCGAACAATTCCTGCGCCCACTCTCCAAAATGTATCCTATAGAATACCGAGAGACTGGCAACCCTGCGCCTGTGCTCAATGCTTCGCAGATTAGTTCCGACTAGATTTGGGTCAGTAATAAGCCTCTTTGCACGTCTCTCTATCGAGTCCAACACTGATAGGTGACATTTGGCAGCACCAGCCCAAATGTGACAACAGTATGGAGTACTGTGAAAACACACACAGTGAAAATAAAAATCAGTTGAGTAAAAATACTGTAAAAATCAGTCGAGTAGCATAGGAGAAAAACATTTAAGTTTGATGACCCCACAGCCCAGTTGGTAGTGACCCTGTCAGCCGAGCGAGGAGTCCGGGTTCGATTCCCGGCCGGTGCAAACATTTATGTGACAGATAAATGTCTGTTCACGGGTCATGGGTATTTGTGATGTCATATTTGTGTATGTAATAATATACCTTTCAAATGGTAAAATAATTTCACAAACAGGGGCGCCGGTTTCGGGAATTACTTTCCGCGAATACACAAACTCCCAAAATTTGCCTTTTCTTTTTGTAATATAAATATAGATAAGATAAGTAGAGTCAAAGGGCGGATCAAAGGCTGTTGAATTATACAAAACTGTTACATCCTATAAGGAAAGCCCGAAAATCACTAAATCTAGTACACTTATTTATTACTGTATTTTAAACACTCAACACTTTACACGTCTTAAGACTTCTCTTGTAGATAGCACAATAGAATAATTCCAATTAGAAGAAGAAGGAGAAGAGAGGCTTCTTACACGACGTGCGGCCCCCGCAGGGCGCCGGCCTACGTGAGGGGATACGGGACACGACGAAACCCTCCTTGCCCGGGCGTTGTACTCGAGGGAGACAACAGCCCCCTGGTGTTGTTAACCCCGCTGTTTAGCAGGGTGGACCATAATTCCAATTGACAGCAAGCTTCTTCTTATATACCCTCAGTATTCGACATTCCTACCCCCTCTCAAACATGGAGTGTTGATATTTTAAAAATGATTTCCTTAGATTCCCCAAGTTAGAATTTCAAAATTTATTTATAAATTATACCTCTTAATTAATTAATCAATCAATCTTATTTTATCATTTCCTGTACATAAAATTAAAACAAACAAAATGTAAAACAAACAAATTTAATCATCGTTAACTGCATTGGTTCAAGTTCAAATTCTACGTACGTTTGCAATGTGTCCACGAATTTGATTATGAAGCCGCTTTTAACCAATATCGCGTAATACAACATTGAACTAATAATACTTAATTAGATTGAACTAATAATACTTAATAATACTAAAAGCTATTCCAGGCGTGGCACAGTTTTGGACTCCAATGAAAGCGCACCAGCAAGCTTTCATGTTTAAATAAAGCCAGAACACACACATGTCTGCTACTGTGCGTGACACGCGACCATTTGTACGCATTAACTGACAAGGAACAGTTTAGCTGCCGGCAGTACCATGTGGTCCAAGTTGCTCGGCACAATCTCGTGCACTTAACAGATTTCAGGTGATAATAATACCCACGCTCCCAGGTCACGACTGCCAAACATGGCCATATAATTAATTGTCGGTTTACTGTGTTCTAATCCAACTTACAATTTAAATAACAAACTTTTACGCGGTCCCACCCCCGCACTAGGATTTTGTTTTACAGTAGGCATGGACTTACACAATGAGTCATCACACACACCCACGACTCGTGAATAGACATTTATCTTTCACATAAACACCTGTCTGTTCTGTAGTGTCCCGTAATCCACTAAGCCCAGTTGAAGATTCCCCCTGGCCTAGATTGGTTGCCAGCATACTAGGACAAAGCGAAGCTGTAGTGGTATTTGTAACGCTGGTGAAATAGTCAACGACCATGAAGTCTATCCGGCATTTATTTATTCTTTATTGCATTCACCTTATACTAAGGGATACAAAGGGCGAACTTAATGCTTATTGGCATTCTCTACCAGCCAACCCGGTGTGACGGAGAGAAATGCGAGGTAGGTGTTACAAAGACTTAGCACATTTACAAATTACTCTAGCATTCATAGAATACATATTCCAGCCCACGGACAGTTATAATCTTCGACTAAACTATAAGGGGCGGAAGGCGTACAGGGGTTCTATCCATCCTTGACTACTAGACAATCTCCCCTGATCTTATTAAAACCTACTGAATAGCGACAAGACATTGTCATCTGGACTGTGTACTGCTCGGTTTAAATCCGATCCGTGTAACTAAACGCCTAACGGAATAATTCATACTGCCTGGTTAACTACCATCCTCCTTTTAGAGACAATTAAATGTCACTGAAGTGTTTCTATTGCTGTATGAGATTATTGGTTAAAAAGTAGTTTCCACGCTTCTTTCTTTGCCGGCAACGTGACGATGAAGCTTTCAGTGGATGTCCACGGGCACACATTGGCCACATACCTGTCTGATGTATTCATTTGTCGACTACTAATATACAAAAATGTATAGCTACTTAACTACTTCCTATGATTTATCACAAATATCATGTAGGGATATGTACCACCCCTGCAGTCCTACGTAATCGCTGACATATAATGGGTGTGACCCGTATCTAATAATACAACGTAAAACTTTGCCGACAAAAGTTGTGAGATACAATGTTGAGTCACTTTAATGTCATATGAATCACTTTATTCCACTTAAGCCAGTATATTTATTAAAACAAATTCTTGGAACTGAAAGTCAGACAAAAATGCACTCTGCTTGACACAACGAACAAAATAATTGAAGTGTTAAATTCACTTTCACAATAGTTAAATGAAAAAAATAAAGTTTAAAGAAAAAAAAGGTTAGTAATCCCAAAAAAAAACAAGTAATTTCTACAGAAAAATCTGAAAATTATCAGACTCGGCAGGAAATAATTGTACGGTGCTAATTCAATTCAATTTAATTCAAATCTTACAAAGTGTTTCAAACGTCCAGGTCCTACACCAAATGGTTGTTCATCCAACAATGAAAGTCACTGTTATTCTAGTTCTATAATTTGCAGCAGTCGTAACATTTTTCTATCGAGGTCAAAGCTAACTATACAATCACACGGCATTTTGGCAGCGTTTGATCTCGACACAAATCCACGTGACACGTACTGACTGATGTAGTATACTAGCAACCCTGGCCTCGCTTCACTTCACGGTTAAAAAATAAACGCTCACACACACACACACACATCCTCGAATAAGACCGACGGTGCAGCGATTAGCACTGACGTAGACAAATATAAGTTGTTATCATCAGTACTTTAATTAAATTTAAATATGCCAAATATTTACTTAAACTTTTAGTGGTTTCTGTCTTCTTAACAGACAAGAGTTATAAAAGAATGTTTTGACTACTATATCGATAATAGCACGCAACTGCATCAATAATAAAAAAAATATATACTAAACATACATTCGGTCCCGATACAGTTTTATTAATAGAAACCACTCTAGATAAGGGAAGACATTATATGCACGGCTAATGTTGTTATTGTACTTAATTAATAATAAAGTTAAGATAAGTCCGTCTTGGTATTCGAAAAAACATGCAACAATCATCGAACAACTAAAAGATCAAAAGACAAAAATTAGTTTAGGTTTAGACGATCCTGTTGTGGTTGTCGGTATCGACAGTACCTATACTATACCGAGGAAAAGGTCGCAGATATTGATATAACGGAAAATTGTTTATTCTTCAGTCATAATTTATTATTATTATGATCGTGATGATTGTGTCGTGTCACAAAATCCTACTGCGAAATGTAAGTGTATTATATTACATATTTAAAAACAAGGTTAGAAAAAAAATATTGGGTGTAAAACCTAAAAACAAGACCGGTCACAGTGGGTCTAACGAAGAGGCAGCAATAAACCTCAAATGGCTGATGGATTGATAGAAACATTAAGAAAAATTATCTACTCTACTTGATATCGATTATGCAATGGACCAATACGAAATACCCGGCGCATGACGAATAGTGTAGAAAATATATTTTGGGTTAAAAAAATACTCCATTACAAAACAAATTTATTACATCTGTTTACTTATATATTTCTACGCTACTAATTTGAAAATAAACTTGCATTCGAATCAAAGATCAAAATGTACGAGACATTAATATCCAGTTACCGACGTGATGAGGCAACACTGAGACCTGTTTTGAACATTTCAATCGAACACTTACTCCATATTTGCACGGGGCAAGTATTGTTTGGCGCTTCGTGCCACAACCGCACTTACTTGCATTGCATTGTTGTTTTCTCAGAGATCCTGTTATTGTCGTGTTTTTAAGAAGACCGGTTACTCACCGAAGCGGCCACAACAAACAGTTTACCGTTTCAATAAATATCTTACATAGCTACCGTCGAATAAAAATAATTTGCAACTTTAAGTGGAAATGACGACGAATAGTGTAGTGTCCTAATCTATTTATCACTTAATTTTAATATTTATCTGTGTCCAACTTGAAACCAATCGTGGTTACCTGAACAGCGGACCGACCGTTGCGATGTCATTCTGTTATAGTACATTGAAGTACTAGATTGTCATTCTGTTACAGCACTTTGAAGTCCTAGATTGTCATTCTGTTACAGTACATTGAAGTACTAGATTGTCATTCTGTTACAGCACATTGAAGTCCTAGATTGTCATTCTGTTACAGCCCATTGAAGTCCTAGATTGTCATTCTGTTACAGTTCATTGAAGTACTAGATTGTCATTCTGTTACAGTACATTGAAGTACTAGATTGTCATTTTGTTACAGTACATTGAAGTACGTAGAGATAAATTACTGGAAAGAGAAATTACAAGACGCACAATACGCTACTGTAATAATTTTTATCTTTCAGTAAACATTTCAAGTCTCTACTCATATTCGCTTCTTTGTGGAGACTTCAAAAATTGTTTAGCTTTAGGCTGCAAGTGGGCCGGGTGAAAATAATTTTAGCATTAAGTAAGTCTGCCTTTAATTTATCTATACTACTACTACTATACTGAATCTGTTGAGATTTTCGTGTATGTCTAAAGATAACTCAAAAATAGCTTGACCAATCTTAATAAAAATTGGTATGTAGTGAAAAGGTGTGATTACGCAGATAATCTATTTATTTATATCTGTATAATTTATAGCTGTATAAAATCTATCTATTTACATAAATCTGTAATGTCTCTCTATCTATACATTCCATTTTTTCATCAGATTTCATGATAAATATTTGTTTTATGACACCCTGTCATCTATTTAACCATTTTGAAAAATTTTGTTCATCTGTCTGTATGTCCCGTTGAAATTCATGAACGGCTGGACCATCCTCGTGAAAATTGGTATGTAGTGATTGTGCATATGATAGACTATATAAAATATCAGTAAACCTAATGATGTCTAATCAAGGCAAAAAATATGAAATTTTTAATAATCGACAAATACATAAATGCAAACTACGATTCCATTCAACAAGCGGAACATGTATAAATATGAAACAATGACACACCTAAGTTATTAAACAACAATTTTCAATTTGAATTTAAATCAATAGTATTACTTATAGTTATTAATAGTTACAGTATTTTAGGTAAATTCAAAACAGAACACAACACTGAATAAGTAACACAAGTTGCATGAGATCATTGCTTTCCGAGTTAATTGTTGACGGCAGACGTTTCGGATAAATGTGATGACCCGTCCAATTAGGCACAGTGCCTAGCGGCCACTCGCAAAATACATAGTGGTTGTTGGTTTTTACATTACGTTAATTACGATCTACTGTCGCTTAAGTAACTTAATGTTATTAACAGTTAAACCAATGGATTCAATTTTATTATAATGTTGATAGAGAGTACTAGGAGTTAATAGGCACTTATTATTATTATTATTATTATTAGGCAGATGGTCACGATGACCATACCGCGGTTGCAAACAGCTCTCTACTCGCTGCTTTCTCCGCTGTAACCACAAAAGAGAGATGAGATGAGACTCCTCCCCACTTCGACTGTGTTCACTGAAGTTATAAGAAACCGAAGATGAGAAGAACTATCTACTATCGGTTATTAAGGAAACACATTTCCTTTGAGGCCATCAGTGCTTTGGCAGACAAAACTTTATTTTTTTGATGTATATTTCAATCAATTCTCGATGTCTCATTACAATGACTTCCTTCATATACGCGTGCTGACTAATGGCACAGAATATTTTTTGGATTAATCGGTCAAAGAAATATGAATGCCTCAAGCATTAGCATATAAACTGTCCAACTACATATTAGGCATTAAATCGTTAGATACCAAAATCGTGCGTCTATAAAACTTAGTTTGATCGATTTAACTAGAAACGATTTAGCAGTTTGAGGTAGATCAGGATTTTATGTACAAAAATAAATCTGCCCTTGAAACGACTCAAAGAGCATGCAACTTGGTTCGCTTACATATCGTTCAATAATCCTCCCCCAGCGCTCGATCGCGACGCATACGTTGAAATATGTAAAATTATCGAGCTTAGTTCGCTCGCCAACCACGGTAACGTACTGCTGCAACGAAGGTTTCAAGGTTTGTGTAGACACCTGTATTTTACAAATACAACGCGGTTATTACTTGGTCTAATTCACAGCTCTGCACGCTAATTTTTCAAAGTTACATCGCATTTACAATTTATAAGCCATTTATATCAGTGGACAGAAACGTTATGAAACTTGCATACGTTGAAATTATGAGAATGTTCTGGAAATCGTGTGAAATCTGCGAACCCTCGTTTGCCAAGCGTATCAAATTGACATTTTTTTTAAACCGGAGCATACAAATGATACATAGTTTGTTTTACATTCAATGATAACGATGATTTAATGATAAAGCAGCGTCACGAGTATTCCCCGCGTCCTGAATGCAAAAGACTATACAATGTAGTACTAAGTTAAATAATTAAAAATATTTCACTTGTTTCCTAACACATCGAAGGTTAATTAATTATCATTCGGATGCGTTACTATCCAAACGCAAAAGCTTCAGGTAAGTTACAATATAACACCTTCCAAAACCACACCGTTACTGTGACATTTTAAGAAACATCAAATCGAGCAGAAAATTGATTCACTTACGTCATCATGTCACCCGCTCTATCGATTTTTAATGGGGTTCAGTCAACGATTTTTAAATGAGTGTCAAAGTTGATACGTAATTCTTACTGGAACTTTCAGGTGACGCAGTACACTGCTTGTAGGCAAAGGATATTAAGGTGTAGAACAATATATCAATTACAAGGACTACTGGAGTAAGAGGACACTTACTTTGTAATCGTTACATGTATATTTGGGTAAAAAAGACGCACTGAGAAATTTATTTTCCTCGATGATAAAATACCTTTTCGAAACGGTACATTATAGAAACAAAAAATGCCAATCATGAGACGAAACTCGCATGCAGCGACCGATCGCTAAAACAATTAAACAGCAAGGCCCTATAGATTGTGATAGAAGAGGGGTACATCATGACGTCATGAGTCAATCAAGTGTGAGTCAAACCGTGGAGCGAGTGTCCGCCCGTTTGATTAGACGAAGCAATAAACTAGTGTTTATTTACGGCAGGAGGAAGGGGCTGTTACAGGATGCGAGCGCACAGACGGAACGATACCGTAGATACTAACATTAAATGGGACACGAATTATCATTTATTTATGGTAACTATCTGCGCTTGTATATTTTTGTCATACAAGCGTTTGTAGTTTGTTAGGAAAAGTTTTTTTTACAGATATTTCTAGTTTTACACGAGTACCCGTCTTATACGATAAACTGATAAAGTAATATGATAAAATTGTAGTCGATTCTAAATGTTTTTATATCTTAAAGATTTTCATTTTGTTGTCTGCAATTAATATAGAGTATAAAAATAAAAAACACCAAAATGTTACAGCCTAGTGGTTTAGTATTTGACCTTCCAGACGGAGTATCTAGGTTCGATTCAGCACGATTCTGTAGGTCTAAAATTTTAAAAGTAACGTTAATTAAAATTAGCTATCCATTATTTGAGATAAGGAAAGTTCTTCATAAATAGATAAATGTTCTCGGAGGTGTATCAAGGACTGCCAATCCATACTTGACCAGCACGATGGATAAAGCTCTTGATTCCTCTTTTTTGGTGAGAGGGAACCCGCGCCCATGACTGAAAACGTTGTAGGTAGAGATAGTAAATAAATAATAATTATTTTACCACCTAGTTGTATCACTCAGTTGGCAACCTTATAGATAAAAAATGGGCGTCTTCTCACCAAATTAAACGGGTAACCCTCAAAGGTCAACATGACCTTTCATTCGCAAATAAAAAGTGTCCTTCAAAAAGGTTCAAATGTAACGAAATTATACACGTACCACAATATGATAGAGTACCTAAAAACTTATTCAAAGTCCAAATGGAAATCGTGTGTTATAATGTAAATTCAGAAATGTTTTTCCTTTCCGGTTGAAATTTAATTAGTTTGTTGAGTGAACTGTTGGTAGGTTTACTCATTTTTTATCGGTTAAAAGGGATCCTAAAAGTAAAAAAAAATAAAGTACGATAAATGAACTTTTCCGCCCCAGTAACTCAAGGCATTCCGGTTTGTTTGCCACTGTTTTAAGAACAGCGAAGAGGTTACATCGTTTCAATCAGAGTTCTTTTAAAATCCGTTCTTACACGAATCCTACATGAATACATATATATCAATTGTATTCATTAAATAGAAATTTTAAGACGTCACTTCGACACCACCTATGTATCCTAGAGTGTACTTATATCCTACGAATCATGATCTCGATAAATCAAATGTGATTCATCAATCAGTGAATTAACGCATCGATTATAAAATAAAGTTTCCATTTGAATCTGCTTTTTTCTGCACTTAATTATTTTAGACTACGTAAAAGATTTAAAATCTCCCCGTCCTTTGAAGAATTTCTCCTGGAACTTTTACAAGTACATATTAAAAGACAGTAATTAAACTGCCTTTGTTCCGTCCCAGGGAGCAGAAGCGTAACAGTTTTTACTATAAAACTAAATCACGGGCAAGAAAAGAACACGAACGTCATTTTTTATTTGTAATATAACTAAAGTCGGGATAACTGACCGCTTTCTTAATATTTTCTACATATTTAGAACGGTTGAAATTTAGTAACGGTAAGAAATAATTAAGTATATGTTTTAGCACTGATTTAAAGACCATTCGATTTTGAATCAATTCCAAAATTAGGTACTTACACAACTTATTCAAATGATTTATTATAATGGGAATATAAACATGCACATATATGTTCGCGTACTATCGGTATCTACGTCTATTTTTGTTGTTTTTTGTTATGTTTCATACAACACTAAGCGGATACGTTCATTCATTCATCTTATTCAGCCATAAGGTAAACATTTTTTATTTGAGAATCTGTATTTATTATAATAAATAAACTGCTCGGTTTAGTACAAGACATTTATACCATAACAAACAATATTGATTTGTTTTCAATATCTTTGTCGTTTTTGTATTGTGTTCGAAGTAAGATTCATAATTTTCATGCCGACTCCGATTTCAATACCCTGCATATTATATTCATATGACACTACAAACGCATACTTTTCTGTATTGGGAAATATTCTAAATTCAGTTCGTGTAATTGTTTATAAACTATGTTACATTATTCGGTAATTAGCCACGAGTCAAGCAGGTAAATTTTATAGGGTACATATTTGTTATTTAGATATTTGGGAGTAAGGGGAGATCGAAACAACACTTACAGCGGCCCAATAGTAAAGTCCACCAGTACACTGAATGGCGGCGGCGAAAAACTGGTTGCCGTCGTACTCCCTGCTAGAGAACCAACAGGGCATGAGTAATAGCGATATAACCATACAGACTTGGCGGGGCAACCTAAAAGGAAGAGGTATCGGAACCTTGGGGTCTAAATACCCCATAAAAAAGAATCCACTGCACTGATTATAGGCAGATTTCCCACGACGGTTTCACAGGAGTAGATGTTGCAATATCCACAATCTGGGCTGGGTATGTCCTGAGTTGACGAGAAGATGATGAAACTAGGAAACTCAATTTCACCATGCGCACTGAAGTTCATTCAGGTTTACGCCCCCACAAGTGCCGCTGCCGAGGAATAAATCGAGGATTACTATAACCATCTTGAGACTTATATCGACAACATCTCAAAAAGAGATCGTGTTAATTATCGGCGACTTTAAAGCTAAGGTGGGAACCACTATTCTGAATGTGGGCCTGTCAAATACCGTAGGTCATCACGGTCTTAGTTTGCAAAATTAACAGAGAGCGCTTAATACAGCAACTTTACTGTAATTAATACAGTCTTTAAACACCATCCCAGAAGACTGTATACCTAAACCTCGCCAAACGGAAAACACCGCAAGCAGATCGACTACATGTTGAATAGATCAAGATGGAAGAGCTCGGTAACCAACGACCTACGATGAAACGTCGGAGCATTAGCTAACACCATTGAAAGACCAAGTGCACGCAGCCAACGAACACCACAAGCGGAATAAGGCTGTAGTTTTTGATGAGATCCCGATACAGACAACAGAAGCCATGGGGGAATTAGGAGTAGACTACTGCACATCATCTGTTATGAAATATGGATTTTGGCCGAGCGATTTATCACATTTTATATTCATTCATTAAAAAAATTAAATGCATAAAAAAGGATAAATAAAAAAGCAGTACCTACAGACTAATTTCGCTCATATTTCACGCCAGTAAGATTCGCAGAGTACATCATGGGGATAGTTCTCAAAGGTTGGGAAGAGGGAATATCCTTGGGAAGTCGGAAAATGTCAATCCTAAAATATGTAGATGATACTACCCTTCTAGCATCAACCAGAGACTAAATCGAAACTCTTCTTAGATGACTGGAGACCACAGCGTTGGATTTTGGACTTGCAAATAATCGCCATAAGACCGACATGATAATTGTAGATCGTGCCGATAGCAACCACCCGGATGTCCAAAACATACGACGAATTGGAGACAGTCAAGAGCGACGTATATCTGTGCTCCACTATCACCAACGCTGGAGCCTGAGAGTATGAAATTTAGAGACGTTGCGCCATAACAAATTACTCTGTGTGTAAATTCTTAAACTCACAAAGATTTGGAAAAACCGCAGAATAACCACAAATACAATAGGTTCGACTGATGAGGTGACTGGTATTTCTATCCTTCTATACGAAGCTGAGATGCGAACGCTGAAGTCGCAAGATTGACGCACTGGAAATGTAGTGTTGGAGATGCATGCTCCTGTTTCCGATCCTGAAAGAACTCAATGTCAAATAGAGACTATCGACGACTGTGCAAATACGAATATTCAAGTTCTTCAGGCACATAACCTGTAACGAGCACTCCATTGATGGATTGGTGGTGCAAGGGAAAGTTGAGGGCGAAAGATCAAGTAGGAGTTCCCCTACGTGGACAGACCTCATTAAATCCGTGACGCACTCCACCGTTAATGATTGCTCTCACTCCACAAAATATAGAGCCACATGGCAACGCATCTTGAGAGAAGCGGTGGCACAAGAAACGAGCGAGACATGACCACGCCACTCTGTCATAAATGCACGACTAAGAAAAACATATTTTTCACTCGCTTAGTTAATTGCAAAATTATGTAAAAAAATAATAGTAACAGTTGATTTAATAATAAATGAGGAATTTATGTACACCATTACTATCAATACACTATTATCACAGTTGAATAGCAAATGGATGCCATGGCTCTTCAGTATACGGATGAGGGCAAAAACACTACTTTTAAAAATATGAGCGGGTATTCCGAAAATCTCACGTTCCGGTCAAATTAAAGGGATGAGACGCCAATATCTCCAGTTGGTAAGAAAGCAAAATAATCAACACTTACCTTCAAACATTTGAGACAGAAAGTATGCTGGCAAGGTAACACCCGCGAGGATGTGTCAAGCCTCTCCAAACAGACTGAGCACTCCAGGAGGTCATTGAGCAAACCCTCATCCATTCCGGTCAGGATCCTAAAACAATTGATAATTCTTTGTTTCAATGCAACATATAAGGATGTATAGAAAAACTGTAAACTTGTAAGCACTCTATAACTATTGTGAAAAGATAGTAGCCTGTATATTCTGCTATTTTCCAAAACTGGTTCCAGGGTTTCAACAAACATGTGTCGCCGTCAAAGAAGAAGCATTGAATCTACTGTTATGATTCTATTTCAACTTTGACGTTCGTAAAAAAAAGTGGTAGAAAATGGTTAATACATATAAATAAATAGTAACACACACAACCCCAGCCTACACAAATGTGACATCAGAAACACCCAAGACCAGAAAACAAATATTTATTGGTTACATAAATGTTTACCTTAGCTAGGGATCAAAATAAATTCGAGTATTTGATCAAAGATGTGCAAATTTGCAATGATTTTCAAAAAATTTTGTGGCTGCTACATTTTAGCTGCCAATTTTAGCCTCATGAAAATATCAAAACCAAACTTTGAAATACTATCAAATAATCATATTTTAAAATACCTTTCATATTTATGTATGTTTATAACATATTACAGTTTTGTAACCCAACAATATTTCCATGGTATTATTACAATACTGATTTGGATCATGGCTTTGCATTGTTTGACCAAAGGGAATCTTCAAAACAATGAGTCTGCTCTGTGAAAAATCTCCATAACCACTACATTTTGCCTTTATAGTATGATTCACTTTACTCATTACAATGCAATTTATATTTTAATAGGGCTTTGATCTACAAAATAAAATATATATTCCATACTGTTACTTTGTTATATCTAAGTCTTACAAAAAATTCCCAATTGCATAAGTCTACATAGCTGAATTCTGTGGGATACCTAAGTGTGATACTTGTTTCAGGATCTCTAACAAGTTTTGAGAAACAACATTGCAGATGAGCTCATTATAAAATTATTTACAACCTGCACTTTCTTCTATGAGATATATGATATTACAAAATGACTTTATCAAGTTCGTCATTACATTATCTTTATTCTGGTAATCTTTATTTTGATATCAAAAGATAAGTGGTAGTTTGTATATTCAGTTCAGTTAGTTTATTTTGTTTATACCGTAATATAACAAACAATAAAAATACTTTTTCACAAATTAAATTTTAATAAATTTAGGTAAAATAAACATTTCTACACGCACATTCCTGTTTTAAGATTCTATGCATAAAGAGTAATATGAATATTAAGATTTCATGCATTCTAAATAACCTGACAATAAACAACCCTAATAGGGATAAACCCCAAACACTTCACTTGCTAGACTTGTATACTAAGTATACATAGAATTCTCAAAACAAACCAATTCAATTGTTACAATATCATCTATTATAATAGGATTATCTTCAACACACTTAATAACTTGTGCGTTTTTATAGTCATTCAATGTTTCAATGGGAAAATGAAATGAATTAATAATTTGCATTTAATTGTATACCAAGGAAAATGTGACTGACATTCCTCATTAAATCTTCAATACAGGCATGTTTGTTAGTTCATTAATTAGTAATTTACAACTGTCTTAAGTGTAAATTGTTAACAAATTCTTATTTTTTTGTTTACCCTTGCCATTCAATTGTTCATTATCTTTTCACATCCACAGTGACAATATACACATATACCATTCATGAAATTTCATTAAAGTTGCTTGTTTTATCAACTTTATAATTACTGTCTGGAGACAAACACCACAATATTATATTAAGTTATAGACGATTCTGTAATTAAATTTGCATCTGATTTGCATCAGTACAATTGTCTTATATCATTAAAATATTACTTCATTCAATGTATTTCTGTTTTGTATATTAGTAACAGTTATATTGCGGCGTATTTTTTTTATTCTTGTGTTTCTATTATTTATTAAGTTATTCCCATTTCGAAAAATTTATCATAACTAGACATACATTAATATTAGTATCTATGAAACAATGATCAAACCTTAATGCTGATTTTAATTCTGTTTGATTCGACACAATTTAAAAATCACGAAATATGGTTTATAATTTATATATAACTACATTATTTGTTTTTTTTTTTTGAACAGGTAAATATTTGTAAGGATATTGTTTATGATAATTTGTATACATAAAATCGCGATACGAGTGGTAGAGACGATTCACTCAAATTGTTGAACCAAGATAACGTGGGCAGGTTGCCAAAAACAAAGAAATTTAACGGAAATATTTAACGGTGCCCAATATTGTATTTATTTTTCATTTATGCCTAAAAATAAGGAAACAATAAATACAGAACACGAATACTGACGCTATTGCTATTACTGTAAAAGCTTATAAAAGATTTCCAACGTGCGATATCAAGTTTTACAAATGTAACTTTTCCTCATATTTGACTAAATCTAGCCACTTTACATGTCTAGACAACTCAAAAACGTTGATGACTCACTGAATGTTTTAAATTCCAACGATGTTAGCGGGAATTCGGTCCATTATTGCACGTCACGACGAAACAAAACCAGGATACCACCCCGAGATAGTCACTTAAATTTTTTAATACACCAACGCTCTCTAACGGAACATAACTGCAACAGCACTGCACTTATACGTAATTATTGCACAAATATACTAAAGGTCATCGGCGAATGCTTATATTGTGAGAAATATTCACTTGTTCACACAAAAACTTAATACAATTTCACGCACAAATGCCATTCTCGCCGCACTCACTTGCCTCTCATTCGTTTGGGACTTGAGGGAAGTGGCGCGGGGGCGGTGCAAGACAAGGAGACGATCGCCAGCCAGGGTGTACAGCACTATACTAAAAAATATTCTAAACGTAATACGCTTACCAGGAATTTTACTTATTTATCATGAATTTTTTACTATCCTATATCTGATTTGAGAAAATATTCAACCATCATTATTATTTTGTGTAATAAAACTACTTTACGATCTTAATTTAGAAATCTTATCCAGTCTTGTTTAATTTTGTGTGGCAAAATGATTGAATATTTTATAATATCGTATGAAGTGGCTAACAAAGAACGGTGGAAATAGAGACTAGGTTTTATAAATATTTATTTCTTACCAATAACAATTAAAGCCCGAATGGTTATCCATTAATTTTTTTTTTATATAAAATAAATTAGGCATGCTGTACTTAAGAATAAATATATTAAAGACGGAAACGATAACTTCAAAATATTATTCAAATATTAACATATCATAACGAGCCAGCACGTATCGGTATTATACATTTTAAATTAGGAACCCTAACTATTAATAAACTACAATGATATAAAAATATCAAATAATCGTTTAAAAAAGATAAGTATATAATATTTTGTTGTGTGGTATTCTGTGTACATGTATAGAAAAGCTCCCAAGCTAAAATAGATAAAAAGAGTGAACATCGTGGCCTGTGTGCCTTATGGGTTGTGGTGGATACTTTTAGGTAATAAATATTTCGTAATCAATCTGTTTGTAATTATACGTCTTGCAATATGAAAATGAAATAATTGATTTAAATAAAACAAATAGGTTTATAGAAAATTAAATAATAGCAGTTTACTGGTTTTAGTACAATAGTAAATTAAATTAGTAGTCACAATATAATAGGCCCAATTTGACAGTTTTTATTCATGAACATAAATGAACTTGTAGGGGCGACTTTTATGCTCGTCACTCACATGCGCGCGAATATGCGAACCTCCAAGTGTAGGACGACTTTCGCAAATAATTATGCGAAGTTTTTGATGCATTCGTGACTTTCCAAACTATGTCGGTTTTTTGTCGCACATCAAAGCGCGCGAACTTCGAACATTCGCGTAGTCTCCCACACATTCGTGCGACCAGTTGCGCACACGATTGCAGAGGTGATAGATGTCTTCATTTTTCGTAGTTTGCAGCGTCTACTATAATTATTATAAACTTAACTACTAATACGTACTTTAGTAGTAGTTCCAGCTACTCTCTATATTGGAAATGGATGGAGTGTAGGAGGATGCGCAAATAGATTTACATACATATATGCGAACCCATTTGCTTATCAGCCCTTCACATACGTGCGAACATTCGTACAAATTTCAAACCTTTGCGCGCATGTGAGTGACCGAGGGTAATCAAATGGTATAGTTACTTACTTCACACTAATAGTGAGATACTTGCAAACTAAGAATTATGTGGAAATATGTGAAAAATCCCTACTTGTTTTCATTGGCGTTATTTATAAACCGTAGTAAACATTTTTTTTCCGTCAAAATCTCTTCACATCATAGTTTGTGCCGAAACAAACAATTACAAAAGTCATCATTACAACATAGCATCAGGAGGCCTGTACTAATTACTATGATACAAATGATGTACAGAAATGAAGATTATATAAAAAGGAGGACAATGAAAATCATAAATACAATGATTTTGTTGCAAGAAATTTGTGACAAAATAATTAAGGCGAATTAGATGAGTGTAGTAGAAAAAACTAAAACAATAATAAAAGAAGATTTTACCAGTCTTAAACATAGATAACATAATAGAAAATAAATTAATTAAATATATGGGTGAAAGTACCTCAACTGATAAAATCGAATCTTCATCAAAAAATCATTATATAGTTTATAAATACTTTGGGTCTTCTTTTCTGCAAAACTTTTTGTGACAATAAACATTAAATCGGCTGATATGTCACCTAGCGGTAAGCAGTTAGTGGTAATAATATGTCAGAACCTTTTCACTACCTCCTACGAGTATATACCTTAATGTTATGGTCTTTAGGTTATAGAATTTAACTATCGAAACGATTAGAAGGCCTTTAAATTCAAATCGATTTATTGTTAAAATCTGTTTCGTTGGCGTATCGATTTCTAGATACATCTCTAGGTGATAAACGCCGAAACGGACCTATTAGATTGTTACGACTTTCAATATCTCTCTTCTCTCCAATAATGATTCGTTATCGATGTATGATTCTTCTCCTATTGTGTAATAAAACATTTCTAAAACATATTGTAAGTCTTTTTCTGGTTTATACAGACTCGTCATTATTATAATTTTATACTAGTATTGTTATAAATAAAATTAATTTTGTCACATTGTGCTTTGTTTATTTTGAAATAGTGATAACATCTCTTTTCATCTTAGCTGCTCTACGAATTGCTCTACGATATTTTTCAGTTTATTTGTATCATGATTGCAATATTTTCTTTTATTCATTCAACTATTTTTAAAGTTTGTTAGGTGAAGTAAATAAAAATATTTATAAGATAACTATATTTTTAGTCTTCCAAAAACGTCCTGGACTAGAAGTGGTGGGTAGATTCATTCATTTTTCGTACTATCTATCAATTTATAATATGGTAATACGCATATATCGACACGAAACAATTGGCTTCGTGTTGGCTCACGTTCCATCACGCTCATGACATACCAATATATTTTAGCCTTATGTATCTATGAATATCTAATATACTTTTTTATAATGCCAACCAAAGGAATGTCAAAGTAACCTGATTTTGACATTGATTTTACAAATGTAATCTAAAAAGCTAAAAGAGATGTGATTGGTAGTATTTTTTTGAATTGAAGACTGAAATTGATTGAATTAGTGCATACTACATTAATGTATTCTGCATAGGGTATGAAAAATGTCGCGAGATAAAAGCGTGTGGTTCGCTGAAGAAATATTGCTCGATGCAAAACTAATTAATTTCCAACTGGAAACTGGAGAATGGGACGCTGTGGAAGAGATGCTGCGTGCGGAAGCGCAATTATCTAGAGATGCGGAGACTGGACGACTACGACCGTAAGAGTTTTTTTGATTTTGAAATGATTGCTGTGATTTACTGATAGTAAATAGTAACGAGCGTAATATATTTTCCAGTAAAAAAGCTTCGGAATATACGCTACGTCTCATCGCCGAAGTGTTACACATAATGCGTTTAGATGTGGAACAAGCTTCTTACAACCGCAGCACATTGGCTGTCGCTGAGCAATGTCTCCGTCTAGTACGCTCCTGCGCTGCCGCCGGTACTAAGATGCAAACGTATATTTCTAAAGAACTCTCCATATTAGATTCCATGCTCATACTGGCGACGGAATATCAACATCCGAGTGTAGACTTTCTTAACGAGGAAATACAAAAGAAATTCGAATCGTGTATGACTGTCCTTATACAAACTCTTGGTAACTTAGTTGTTAACAATCCTTTTAACCAAATAATGATATGGAACAAATTTGACTCCATAATTCTAAATAGTTTGATCGGCCAGAATGATAAAATAGCCTCTGCTGCTGCCATGATTGTTTACAATATTCTTCTAGGCCAACCAAATGTGTTGCCTGATGATGTTTCCTTATTGAACTCTTTAGCTTACATGTATAATAATGGCATCACAGAATACCCTCATTTAATCATAGAGTACCTAATTGGAGTAGAGAATACTTACATTGAAAGGCTGTATTCAAAACTGGAACCGGAATCAAGAATGCTTGTTTTAAATCTTGCTTATAATATTCTAATGTCTAATGAATCTCAGGATATAAATGTGTCAGTAAATTTTGTTAAGTTCATGGCACATGAGTTCAAGAGTAAGTCGGACTGCATTCTGAAGACTGTTGACAAATATGTGAATACTATTGAACCTCAAGAAGTAGTATTTTTACTGGAAATAATTGCTACTGCCTCAAGCATGGATACTTACATGGACTGTCTGCAGAGTGATACTTCCTTGTTCATTAATTGTGCATGTAAGTCTTGTTATTTTAATAGTGTCAATAGAATAACGGGCAGAGCACACTCATTTCCTACATTACCAATATTGTTATATTTTGTTTGTCCCAGCTAGGATATTTTTAGTGGATGTCATAGTAATTAGTGTTATAAGTGGATATCTTTAGGCCTAAATTATTGTTATATAATTATAAAATTGACTGCCAACAACATGATTTCACAAAAGCTACCAAAGTTACTTTGGAGTGAATGTTAAATTGATTTTTTTAAAATCCCAAAATCCATCCAACATTGATTGCCCAAAAACAAATTCTACACTGTTCTAGCGGGAGATGCCTACAAACATAGAGAAAGCCACTACTATGATGTAGCCCATGATAATAAATGCAGCAGTTTTTTATATCAATAATACTGATAAGAGCATAATCTGAAACCTAAAAATGTCAAAAAATAATCCAATGGCTTTGTTGTACAAATTAAGCAGGGTATCTATCTACCCATGTATCATTCAGACTTTCTTTTTTTTCAGTTCTATTGCGTGCAATTCACAAGTTGGGTAAAGAGAGTAACAACTTTTTCTCATCTCTGAACAAACTATATGAGGCAACTGGAAAGCAACTCATCAATGACGAAAATGTGCCTACAGCTAATACTCCTAATCAAAGTATGTTATTTGTTAAGTAATGGAACATTTCATCAATAAGCTAAAGTGTGGTACACTTAGAACCAACTAATATAAGGAGAAAACATACATATCATTAATGACTGTTAAATACATTAGATATATTGTTAAGATAATTATTTGTTAAGGACTTTGTGTTAACCTGTCACTTTCTATTATAAACATTTGTACCACCATCTGACTTAGCATGGTTGCCCTACATTTGTCTCAAGGACTGTGAAATGTGATTTGTTAAACACAACCTGCTTCTTCATAATTTTCATTCAGAATTACAGGACCATGTATTAATTATTATCTCACATAATTAAAGTACTTCTTAATCTTAACTTTCACATCTTATTTAGTCTTAATAATTAAAGGTGGCAATATCTTTTTCTTTTTACAAAAAAGATGGTTTATTGTTCCCTGACCTCAGATGAACAACAGTATATTGAAACTTGTATGCATATGCTGATTGCGGATTTAACAAGAAATATTTAAAGTCATGGCAAGCAAGCTGAGCTTGCATTGACATCACTGAAGTGCTGCAGGCCAAGTAGAATGTGTGAGGCAGCTTATTAAAAAGTATGACTGCTGATTTAAGAAAAATGTTATAACTCTTGTAAACCAGTATACCTCCATGCCCAAGTACCATGGTGATTAAATTGAGTGTTATAGAGGTCACCTATATAGCTGCAGCATGAGGCATATGGCACTTTTTCTTTCTGATGGAGGTGGCTGGTTTGGACTTCAGAATAGATCGAATGCCTTATTCTTCAAACACACTGCAATGAATGTAGCATAGTGCAGTTGGGGTGTAAGGGACTACATCCATTATTGAGTCCAAGACAACCTCTCTAGCTTGAGGTGCACCTAGCTGAACAACTGACGAGGTAGTAGCAAACAGTCCCTCCTGTTGGAGGTTATTGGGCTTTGTACAACCCAGTTTAGTTCCAACAGTACTTGTAGTAGGGTATTTTGCACGACTGACGAGCTACCACCCTCCTTCTCAAATATACCGTGACGGCTTTCGTACGTTCGTTCGTATGGTTCATACGTGTGTATCGGCGAGCCAGAAATAAAACGAGTCCCCCACTTCCTCTTTGACAGGCAACGCTTTGGTGATATTTTTGGTGTTAGTGAAGTCTACGGGCGACGGTGACCATTTACCATCAGGTGGCTCGTCAACTCGTTTGTCGACTAGTTACACTTAGTCCATTAGTTGTATTCGATTTTCCATAATTACACACTGCCAATTCGAATGTGTTCTGATCTTCATAACTTTTCACCCTAAAGAAAGAAACGTTCTTTACTCAAAGACCGCCATTACTATAAGTTGCTGTGTTGTTTATCCAGTGTTATAATTGTCTTGCTTTAGTGCATGGTTGCACAGACTTATGAAGACTAGGGGCCACTCGGGCAAATCATGAACTGATGGCGGGCCGGCTGCCAGAAGTATAGGTAATTAAAGACAATAATGAATTGATAATAATTTATTAAAATTCCAAAAGAATTTATTAATTTGAAGCGTGGCACTGCATAGTGCTTACAATCTTTTTTATATTTGGCTCAAATTTACTTGTAGCAACACATAAAACTGCTTCCAAACTTTCATTTGCAAGGCGGTTTCGATTTTTTGTTTTATTATTATTTAGTATTGAAAAAGTTTGTTCACATATATAGGTAGAACCAAATAAGCTGGCACATTTCAGAGCGTTTATGCGCAACTTTTCGTACATATTTTTATCAATGCAGCGGTAAAAGTTCAGCAAGTCTCCTTCGTTGAATTTGTTGCGTAAATCGTGATCGTTTTGAATGTCGATAATTTCTAACTGCATTGACTCTGGCGCATTTTCAACTGA
>PDGT01000110.1:858462-952572 GCA_003671415.1 Megathymus violae | reverse complement strand
ATATTTACGAAGTACATTTTGTGTGACAATATTGATAGAAACCCCGGCCGTCCCGTACACATAGGAGACAAGGACGCCGAACCCTCGGTGGACGGGCATTCAGTGTGAAAAGTTGGTCGCGAGCGGACGACATCGAGAACAAATTGACAGTATATAATATTGGCACACGTTCAGCGAATGGTTGTTATTCCTGAGACAGCTAAAAGGTCATAATATGTTTTACGTATTTTTGTAAGTTTCAATGCTCTGTACTCGTTAAGCTTGCAGAGCTACAAGTTGTGACGACATTGATCCTAGCTTGAGAATCATGGATTATTCAGCACATTGCAACAGATTGCCACATAAGACGGACCCCTTTACATATAAATAAGTAAATAAGTCAACGTTTACACACTCATACCCCACACTAGGGTTCCCTGTGTAGCAGGTGGCATGCACACACACAAATATGATATTACAACCACCCATGACCCGAGAACAAACTTTTATCTGTCACATAAATGTCTGCCTTGGCCGGGAATCAAACTCGCTCGGCAGGCAGGGTCACTAACAACTGGCCTATGGGGTCGTCTATATTCTTGGACAAAGAGCTGAAAAGAGTATTTGAGACTTTAATAAAATAGAGGGATTCAATAAAACCGATGGTTAGACCGCATCTATGTTAAATCGCAGTAAAATGCGGGTAGGTGAATTAATTCGCGGCCAAATCGTGTTCCTTTGTATTCGATCTTTTTGCTAATGACAGATAAATTTACTGACATTCTAAATCAGAATGGAACGGGGGAGGTTCCAGTTGAGTACACAATTTTATTGGTAACTGCTTTTACTGGTGTTTGTATCGTTATTTTATACTGTTTTTCAACCATACAGAATTCACAACCAAATTTTTGTCAGTTACACTGCGCACCAGTACAGGCTACATAAGAAAAAGTTGTATAAGGGGCCTTTATTAATGCAATAGAACCTTAAACAATTGTTGTTTGAATTTTTCTCTGTTTGTCGGTGTGTTCGTTCGCACTAATCTCAGAAACGGCTTATCAAATTTCGTTACGGTTTTCAGTAATGTATTGTGGTAAGCGTCAATTAATATTTACAGTCCGTTTCTTTCAATCCGCCCATAAATAAAAAAGTTATGAATTAATTTAAAATAACCTAGGTAGTATTTCTTAGCGTAAGCCGTAGTTTTTCCGATGCGAAGCGAAGGCAGTTTGCTAGTTTACTAATAAAAATTGATTTACAGATAGACAACATTTTTTAGTTTAATATTTTTCAATTACACCTCGACACTACAATAATTTTCAGTTTTGTTAAATTAATTATTTCAGCTTACAAAGTATTACAAAAGGAAGTGTCTGTCTGTCTGTCTTTCTGTCTGAGCTCTTAAAATACTGGACAGATTTTTTACGGTTTTCACAAGAGTTATAGTAATTCTATAGTAGTAATTCTATAGTAATAGTAATTCATAATAATTTTTGGCCGTATTGGGGCGGCCTAGAATACTCCCCCCAATCCCATGCTGACAAAACAGGGTGTCGTAAGAGGCGACAGAAGTCAGCCTACTTGGTGGTAAAGCTTCGCGTAAAGATTATATTATCAGTATTATTATTAATTAATTATTAATTAATTCTTTCCATGAAGCCCGCCTGGCTAGCTACCACCCTCCTGCTTGAGTCAGCCGCCAAACGACTCATCGTGTTCCGGCTCGGGTCTTGAGAGCCAGGTCTATCTTTCTTACCGTCTTCTAATTTCCTGGCCGACAACGCATCGGTGATACCATTGGTTTTGCTGATGTCCACGGGCGACGGTGACCACTTACCATCAGGTAGCTCGTCTGCTCGTTTGTCGGTTATTACCATAAAAAAAAATCCACAAAAATGTTGTCAATGTGGAAGATTTATAAAACGCTTGATAAAAAATAATAAAATTTAGTAACGTAAAGATTATTTTTCTTTGAGCGAAACGAGTACAGTTACAAATTACCTTCAAAATTGCATACTTTATTGTTTTTTTTTTTATGAATCAAAACGAAAATAAAATTATAATTATTTACATATTTTTTGCCATCATTTGACACTCTAATTATTATGTTTCGAATATAGGATTCTTTCTATGACTAGTATGTCGCCCTTACTTTGCTTCAGAAAAACTACATATGCTTACGCTTAGATATAATAGCTCCTGTTATTACTTTACTGCTGGGTTTTTCTCGTTCTGTTAATTAGAAATACATATATTACTTAATAACTTTTATTTATGGATAGATAAAATCAAACGATTTTTAAATATTAAAAAATACTGCAATTCATTAGTGAAAACCATAATGAAATCGGTTGAGCCGTTTTGAGATTAGCGCGCACAAACGCACAGACAAACATACTCAAATTTTAATCACTATTGTTTTACGTTCTATTGCGTTAATGAAATCCCCTAATAATAGTTTTTCTCCAACATCCTTCATGCACAGTTTAATTTTTATCATACAACATTATTCTTCACAGAGATGGCAGTTCCATTACCAACAACGACGGAACTAGTGTTACAGCTCAACAATAAACAAATAATCTATACTAATAAATAAAATTGGAGTGTCTGTTTGTAATATTAAAATAAGCGCTTTTTATTTACTACATGCATATGAATGTATATACGGTACATATACCAAAATAACATTTTTTACAATGTTTGTCTGTCTGTCTGTCTGTTTGTTCCGGCTAATCTCTGAAACGGCTGGACCGATTTTGATGGGACTTTTACTGGCAGGCAGCTGATGTAATAAGGAGTAACTTACGCTACTTTTATTCCTACTAAATAACTTTTTTTATAAAATTTCACGCGGACGAAGTCGCGGGCACAGCTAGTACTGTAATAAATATCGATAATTGAATATCTTGTTTCAAAACAACTTTATGTTGTAACAAATCAATGCCAAAAACCGATGAGCTGTATATATTTAAATCGATTTACGGATAAATAATCGACTCGCAATGTCCATCCCCACGGTCCATCTCTTGCACAAAATAAAAAATGCTCGGCCGCCATCGCTCGTTTCGTGGTGTTGATTGAGCTTTACTCGCAAACAAACAAACAAACTGTGATAATATAATTATTATAGTATCTACAGCGGTTGTGTGTTTTGTGCTCAATCACTGAATACATTTTATGTTAGTATGATAAGGTTCCCAAGGTTGATACGTGAGTTGCTCATTGTATCTTTTCAGCGTCGCATTAAAATACTGTTTATGGGCAAAGGATATTGTAGTATAGATGAATATATTAATGACAAGGACGTCTGGAAATAATAGTGTCGAAACCAGTTCCGCGCAGGTTTAAACTTTTGTAATTACCATGTGTTGTTTAAAAGATCTGCTGAGGAGTTTATTAGCCGTTTCTTCTCCTCGATGTTAGAGCACCTTTTCAAAACGGTGGTAGAAGCAAAAAATGACGTGCATAAGTGTACAATATAAACATATATTGAAGTTATCCAGCGGTGTGTGATACTAGAAGATTACTAGTCGATCGGCTTTGGCGGAAGCCATGTTGGCGATCGCTCATCAACCGGTGATCCTGGAAGTACCTCAAGAGCGGCTTATTAATGACTTGCTCTTGACCTTCGAATGCAGGGAGGTTATCGCTATGGGTCTTCAATTTACTGGTTCACTGAGATCGCCTGTTTTGGGGATTTGATGAACGATGGCAACCTTCCATGAAGATGTGATATTTAGGAGCACATCCGTGGCATCCAAATAACTGGCATAAGTATAGTTTATTATACGTTCGATTACTGTTAAAAATAATTAAAATTAATTAATGTGTGGACTAATGAAAGTTTGGTTTTAAGGTTCACTTGTAGTTTTTAACATTTTGAAGGTTTTTCAGTGAACATAAGAAGTAGTGAACCTTCCGGCTGACTTCGGGAGCTGTATGCTTTTACACAGTTATATAGTTTTGGAACCGTTTTTAGAACAGTTTTGGGATTAAATGAATTAATTATACATGATTTCAGATAAATTTATATCGACTTTGTCTTTTTCCGATCTTATAGAAATCAATAATTATTTTAACCTCACAAAAAATATTTTTTATTGGTCATCTGGATTTTTTATCTGTTTTTATTTAAAATAACTTGTCACTTAGTATTTTTTTATAAATCTAAAACGTTAATCATTACATTTTACGTCATATATTAAATGACTCGATGGATATGAAATTACCGCTCTTTATCATAGGTACCTACCTACCTAGAAGCTTATACATATATTTTATATTTTTCAAACTTTAAATGCCTTCCCGTAACCTATAATTATGTCGCTTAGTAAATGTATTATTTCAATCGTCGATATCGATAACAAATCTTAGCATCACTAAAATTCTTTCCCAAAAAAATTTACAGATACAGATCACACAATATTATTATTAGTACAGATATAGTTTAAACGTATACGTTAATACGTAACAGATACGTAAAATTTGAACAGGAATTTACTATGAGGCACTAACGACCCAGTGTAGAAGGACAGCTAGGATTTGTAAACATCTGGTTCGTATTTGACCACAGTACAACCTTAAGCGACAAATGTAAGTATTATTCGTAGAAAGACTCATTCAAATATTCAGGTGTATTTGGACATAATAAAGCATAAAACATTATGAGTGTTTCAGCGAAAATGAATCAGGATTTTTTAGGCCGTGTGCGATATTTGGAATCGCAATAAAATTTTGAAACACCGAATAAAAAAGTTATATAAATATTTTTAATTTTTTTAAACTACTGAGCAGTAAATATTAGTGTAGTCGAGTGTAGTGAGAAGTGTACATATGTGAGTGCAGTACAAAACGTTAATTTGGTTCCATTGAGTAGAAAATTACAGACTTGCAGTTCACAGTAACAAACTCGTCTTAAATTCCTTACGTTGCAATTCAAATTCATCAACGTTTATTCATCAAAGTATCAATGATACAATAATGCACATACTTTTCTGCTCCTACGATATTCCTGGTTCACCCAGCCAAGTTGCCCAAATGCCACACGATTACAAACATCTCTTCTATAACTTCAAAGACTTCTTATTAAATCACACTAAGAGCACGTTAATCCTTTGTGTCCGATGTAAGAAAATTGATACATACTTAGAGACCCGAGCGACGTCTCTTAATAGCCATCTATTGCAGATCACTTTGTAGCCGGACTATCCATTTCAATTATCATGACTGCTTGTTGTGTAACTTCTCTTGGATTTTATTTCTTACGAAGAACTGTTTCGTTATAGTAATATGATGTTAGGGATACAGCAGTGAGATGGATTGAATGTAATAGATTCAAATTTTAAAAGTGCTCAAGATTTAAGTATTTTAAACGATCCTGTAGCTCAGTTGGTAGTGACTCTAGCTAATGAGTGAGGTGTTCCGGATTCGATTTCAGCCGGGGCGACACTGCGCACGTGTGCTGTCATATTTGCGCGTGGTCATGCCATTAACAAGGGAAATTCTAGTGCAAGAGTGATCCTATTTATATCGATACTCATATCGATATTGACATAACTAATGGATTATGGACGCGGCGGACGTTTCAAAACCGTTAATAAGTATAGAAGATAAGTATGTCATATGTACATTTCAAATGAATAATTCCGAAACGATTTGAGTAAAAGATACTTCACACATCAGAAACAATCATGAACCGAAATAACCGTCTGGAATTAAACCTGTCACCCTTCGATCGGTTGACATCGAGGGACATTATCAATTAACAGACAGACCTACAGACTCCTCTAAAATTTTGAATAGTTTAACAGTGGGACGGAATACCTACTGGTGATAAATTTTATGAGAATTCTTCGAAGGGCACGTTAGTGAGTCGATTCAAGTTTTTGTTGTTGGGTGGCAGTATTATTTTCAATTACTCACACTTACCCGTTGACCAACTGTCGAGGAGCAGTATCATGCATAATAATTGGAACCCATGTTGTCTTATTGCCGGTGTATGGCTTCCTCTCACAACGAACGGTTGGCTATCATCCGCTATCATCCTCGCTGATCAAGAGCGGATTGCCAGACTGCACGTTAATAGAGAAAAATTCTTATGTTTTCCTTTGTGCAAACGAGTGGTTTCTTTCTGAACAATAAACATTTTATCTTCAGAACCTAGTTTGAGACTGTGCACTTCAACAGCAATCTGTCGTCTTGAGTATAATGCGTAAAAAATCTGTTTGTTACCACTCTCGAACTAATTAGTCTCCTCACATAATGATTATTGTACAATTTAGCTGCGAAATTTAGCATTCCCAAAAGCGTTCCAACCGCAATGGAAGGGAACAATGTTATGCTACCTCCATAAATTTGCGATTTAGAACCCCATAGTAATTAGGTAACCCGGGTGATTCAATGCTCACGACACGGTACCGACACGATATCCGGCTGGGAATCACAATATATTTTCGAATTTATTATTAACTACATTTCTTAAAAATCTTTAAAAAGTAAAGATTTCTATTTTCGATAGTGTTTCTCGACATAAATTTTTGAAAATATGGAAGTGGTAATAATATTTAATATAGTGTGAATATTATTAATAAAAACCAAACATGTGTTTACCTTTTATCATAATTGATTTGATACGTTCGTGAATAAAAAACATAGGTACGAGAGAAAGTAACAATGTTTAAACGAATTAACATCAGCTGTCGTTGTTACTAAAATTTAAGCAAAAACCAGACCTGCATTAGCAGTTATCAAAGAATTAACCGCCAGATGGCCGCTCGATGACTGTTAAATACGAAACGCGATATAATAACTTAATTTACTAAATGAAAAATGAATTGCTAATTAGCTAATTGCTAAATTTTATTTCGGCGATGGTGATGACAATAATTAATGTTTTCTTTGTCGTTATACTGTCATCATTAATGTACTATGGCTGGACCAGAAAACACACAATGAAATGTAATAGAGATAGATAAATCTGTTTCGTAGCAGCGATAGTATTGGAGGAGTTTGACAGTCGGTGTCCCGCGCGGGAGGCCCGAGTTCAGATTCTCCGAACACTTTTAATTTTTCAAATGCGGTGCACACGGTTCATTTATTCCCACCCGTTGAGGAGTTCCACTCTTTTATCTCCGGCACCCATTATCAGACCCTCGCCTCAGACCTGTAAGGGACCGACTACAAGGAAAAAATAATATAATTACGTTTATAACCAACGAAGTCGTGACAGTAAATTGATAAAAAAAATCATACACACAAACATAGAGCGTCCTCGATTTTAGAAGTCGAAAAATTTGCTTTCCAAAGTACAGAAAAATTCAGTAAACAGTACGGTAATTAGCTGTTACCGTAACCGTCAATCCTGCACTACCCAGCTCCCAACCATGATTCTCAATCACATATAGACGCTTCAGAGAAAATTGCAACACGTTTATAGTAATATATCTACATGTGACAACATCGAACCCAGAAGTCATTATCTATTAAGTTTGGTTACAACCCCTAACGATCCCACTGGTGCCATCTATTAACTATTGACTGTGAACTTCGAGAACACATTGATCAGTGATACACGCGCAAGCCTAACAACGGTAAGTGAGACGCATCACCTTAATTCGTTTTAACTGGATTTGGTTCACAGTTGTTTCTGCTGCAACATAAATTACTATTTTAATGTATCGTATATAACACTGACAACCGCCGTCGCTCTTTCAAAAAAAAACCCTACGCTTTTTTTAGATCTGGCACACATCGTTTTGGAATATTTTTTTCATATTAGTTATACATTTTATATAGTTTTAATATATTAATTTACTATAAAATATGTAGCCGTGTAGTAAAAACTTTATTTACTGCCCTTTTAATAGAGTGCCCATGTTAATTTTTATTTTCTCAAGCGTAAAAAGTGATCCATTTCTCGGAATTAAATATCCTAAATACTTATAATATAATTTACCAATATGCAAATTACTAATTTACAAACCCGTTCAGTGGTTTTTGTGTGATATGTGATCCGACAGACAGACCGGGAGAAATTTAAAAAAAATATGTTTTGACGTCTGTATCAATAATATTAAAATTAAAAAAAATATATAATATATAGATTCGGCCCCGTTTCTCTGTTATTATTAGTATACAGATACCGTTTCTCAGTTGGTAGCGAACGGTTGGTCCCGGGTTGGATTCCCGACCAGCGCAGTCGTTTAGTCGTAGGTGACAGATAAATATTTGTTCTCGGGTTATATTTGTGACGTCATGTTTATGTTTCTATGCCAGCTGCACCATAGTGAATCCTAGTGTGAGTGTGTTTAAACGTTTATTTATTTATTATTTTGAACAATTTGCCCTTTTAAACTCATTGATTTCAGAAAATAAATATATGGTTCATTTGAAATTTCCACAAATTTTTATATGTATATAAACTGAGAGTCGATATCCTGATAATTTAAATTAAAATTAAAATAAGACTCAATATTATCACAACACAACATGTTCACCGGGCAACAGCCGTCGCTTGAGTGACCCGCTGTCATTTTTTTTACGCCCAAGCAAGAAAGCGTCTACCCTCCGATGAAGCGTGGAAGGAAGGTGGTGAATGCTCATGCATATCAGCGCAGCCGGCTGCGCTGGTTATGTGAGACTCACGATAGACCAAGACCTACCCAATAAACACCAGCCGAGGTTGGCTTTGGCCTTGCGACCTCTTCATGGCGTTGTCATGTCGTGCGCCGCCTTATAACGGTGGTGTCTCGGATGTCGGAGGTGAGGTGGGGTGCAATGGACTCTACAGTACTTGAGTACATTCGACTTCTCAAATTGGCATTTATTTATCACGAATCCCGTGCGTCAACAAAAGTTAAAGTACTGAATGATTATGTGATGAAAACTGTCAGTAGTAATTACTAGATTGAAAAATTATCGGAAGAAAAGGCTACAAGATTTTATCGTAAAGTTCCCAGAATCCAGTTTTAAGTAAGTGCACAGTGTATTAATGAAAGTTCCATAAAGGAGACCCAAATTAATGGCCCCGTCATAAAAAAACAAAAGATTGTACCTACCTCACACGTCCGTTCAAAAGCTTTATCGCAAACTTTTGATATAACGCCGCCATCTACTGAATATTTCATTAAGATGAGCATTTTTTTACTTAAAGCACTCGAATTTGCATGTTATGAGTTAGGAGCGAGTATCTCATGACGGTACTTGTTCTGTTCCATATTGTGCCATCTTCTTTTATAGTTACTTTGCCTTATGAAACATTGCTTGGGGTATATGTTACTGTGAGTCTGCGGTGACGGGAAGAAATGATTGATAGTTGAAATTTGAAGTTCGTCTTCCTTGACCATGATTCATGTAATGGCGTCATATATACGAGTACACATAAGTATAGCCACAGTGTTCCACAAGATGGCGCAGTGAGTGGACGTATTCATCTTTGACAGATGACAACATTATTTGTTCTCTTTATTGATATACTTTTAAAATTATAAACTTATTTTTAAAACTTGAAATAATCTAGATAACTGGTAAAAATTGAGTATGTGATTAGTTATTAGTTGTATCAAAATTTTTTAATTGTACAGTTTTATATCTTCTTTAGTTTAGTTTTATATCGATTTTTATCAATAAAAATCACTTCGACATCGTCAACGATGTCTACGAACGAGTAGAAGTGGAATGCTTACTCCTGATATAGAAGCTTTACGAATAAAGTGAACAAAAAAAGACAGAGAAAGAGTAAAAGACCCGAGTAAGAGATAGTGAAGTTAAAAAAAAGGAAATGTAAAAGGTAAATAAAATAAACACAAAGAAAGATTAAAAAAAGATTCTATATTGAGATTCGAAACCTGAATCTGAACACTGGTATTGTCTTTTTCACATTGAAGCATATATTCGTGATAAATAAGAGTCAGTTTGGTAGGATTTATTGTTTGTAAGATTTGGACCCACGTGAATTGTGTCACAAGAGGATATTATTTCTTTTAAGTAACTTTAACTCAGATGAACACAGATTTTTTCATAAAGAAACTTATTAAGAGGCTGACTGTTGTTAAAGATATTTAACGAGCTGTAAATTGTTGTAAATATGGAACTGATCATTTAACCCCTTATCTAAATTTTAAATAACTGTGATTCTAAACTGATATTATAAATAGTCGAAGACTTAAATGGTTTTTTGTTATTTGAAGAAATGATATAAGATTTACGGTTAAAAATTTTGTTCAGCTTATTATTTGATTAAAATTTATTTCTATAAATCAGTACTCTTTTGTGTAATAATTAGTATTATTTTAGTGTTTTTTTTCTGTTTGATTCAATGTATGACGACTCAAAATACCGATTAGTGTTTAAGTTTTAGTAATTCAATCGATTTTATTCGAAATAATATATTCGTTCTATGTAGGTAAAATTTGAGATATTCTAGCTGGTTAAGATTTGAAGGTTTAAAATTACATATATGATATAATTATCACGGATGTTAAGATCTGAATATAAACTAACATGTAATTCACTGATTATTACGTGTTAAAAATAAAGTAGAAGTAAAAAATACATAGAATAACAATAAATTGCTTCTAGGTACTGGGAAATCAGCAGATGCAGTGGTGATGACATGCATATCTATCAAAAGTTCTATTACTTGATAATAGTAGTAATATTAAATATTTATCTTACCTCCTCCAAATTATTTCTTACATCCTGACTGCAGAACTGCAGAAGTTTCTCTGACTTTTACCATTACTCAAAAGTCTTATCACTCGTCACACAGTTGGACGGAGTTTTCTAGCTAATTCTAGACCTGTGGATTATCTTTATGTGCATAAATGTGCAAACAAATGATACTGTTGAAAAGATTAAATGACGTGAGCTCGCATCGTTTCGAATAATATTCACAAAGTACCAGAACTATTGAGCGAAATTGCACTAAAATGAAAAAAAATATTTAATTGACATCTTGTCAATTAATCACAAATTCCACTTTAAATTCGTTATAGTAGTTTGCATGAAACCGAATTTCAATGAGATCAAAATTCAATACGATTTCCTCAATACACATTATCTCTTAATTTAATATGATACGGAAAACCAAATATTAATTAGTTCAGCCATAATCAGATTGGCATTATATTGCGTTGTAGCCAAACCACCGATACATCAGACATTGGCAGTAATCTACTCTCTAATAGGCCTCCCTTAATTGAACAATGATAACCAACTTACATCCTTACATGTAACAAACATCTAACGTTTTTCGCTAGTTTTTAACTTGGTTGAAGGATATCATTTGATACTTTTACCATCTTTGAGTTAAAAAAAATTCATCTGCCTGTCATCTTTGAGTTCAAAAAAAATACCATCGTAGTATTTCTACTGAAAAATGAACGAGGTAATAGTGTTGGATTCCTTCTGCTGAACGATCATTAGGCTCTATAACAGTTAGCTTAATCCCCATACTGAGCGTGTGTTGTTCAGTACTTCCGTTCTTGACTAGCAAAGAAAGCTAAGAAAAATGTACTTTCAAAATATAACTTTTTTCGTTGCAATACTGAAGAGACAGTAAACAAGCAAGCTCACCACATCCTTTTTAGTCAACAGTGCATCAATGTTGCCCCTAGTATCGTGCATTTGCATTGGTGACAGCCACTACTAACCAGCACATGGGTCGTATACGCACTGGCTGTTACAATAAAAAATCATTGCCAATCAAGGATCTTTTTCCCCCAAACCGTTTTCGACCCTTGAAACGAAGTGACTATTCCATTACCATTAATTGTAGCCAGTATTACCAGATATTTCTTCCTAAATCTCTGTTATAACTTTCCGCCATTTCTCAAGAGCGTCACTTTTATCAGTCGTCATACACTCGGACGGAGTTCAGCTAAGTTTTTCTAGTTGCTTCCAGAAACTTCTAACGCTCGCAATATACTCGGTAATGAGTTCCGTCATATATTTATGGTGAATGGAATTTATCGACTAAGTATTTACTTCTTGAAAAATGTAACAAAACTGATTTTGGTTTGTTATAATTGTGAAGTTATAATAACTAATACTTTAGTCGTAAGAAAATTGCTTTAATGTGTCACCCAACCACATGAATTCGAATCCCACTCTTATTTTAATATAATCAGTATTGGAAATTAATTTATCACGATGAACTAAAACGTAAGGATATTTACATACATGGGATTTTAAGATAATTTTCTCACACGTTAATTTAGTTTAGCATTCTTGTTATAAAGCTACGCATGCAATATCAAAATATAAGCAAATATAACCAGTGGTGACATAAATGTTGATCTACTAAAGATCAACTAAAGTTGATCTAGTGGTTTTGAACTTAGGTCTTCCGCACAGGAAACCCGAATTCAAATACTGCATGCTCCTTTTATTTTTACAATTATGTGCGTATTACAAATTAATTAGACTTGCTTCGGTGAAGAAAAACATAGCGAGGAAACCTGCATACTTGGGAGTTCTTCATATCGTTCTCAAAGGTATGTGACGTCTGAGGCTGGCCAACCCGCAATTGTCTAGCATAGCATGATGTGACCTAAACCCATCTCATTGTAACAGGAGACCTGAGCAGTAGTGAGACAATATGGATTGTAATGACGAATGCAAAATCTCAATATCTATTACAAGGGACTTTTCATAACAGAGTTGATCTCAGAACACAATGAGATCAAAATTATCGTGCATGACCATTTTGTTACCGTAAACTTATAAACTATTCCACAAAAAAAGCTTCTTTAAAAAAAAACAGTTCACAACTTCGCGAATCGTTTACAGGGAATAAATTCAAAACTATTTTATCTTCTTTTGCCCTTGAGTTTGAAAACGACTTAGTTTTCTTCAAATTGTTTACTCGCCTGGGAAGTCAGCTCGTAATGCTAGTAAAGTAGTTAAACAGATGTACATCACATAATGTACACATGTACAATACATGAAAGGGCTGTAAATAATCTTTGATGCTCCAGCTACGATCCCTTCAGTAGGCAGCAGAATACACAGTCATTAGAATATCCTTAAAATAACTTCGCAACTATATAATAAGTCGCAACATAACGTTGGTTTTTGAAAAGCATTAAACATAAAGGAAACTATACTACTACGTATCATTGGTTTTGATTCACTCCATATCAGCTAATAGTTGAGTACAGTTTTACAATTAGCTGTACTTTTTAAAATGCGACTCACTAAAGTTCCGATTGCTATGGTAATTATTAAGATTTATTATGAGAAATGTTATGTAACGCTAGTAATTGAAATCCCATTACTGATGATGAAAATGAAGGGCGACTTCGGGCTGAGGAATCAGATGGCAAATAAAATGAGAATCGACCTTTTGTCTTGCCTCGAGCGGGGAAAGATTCAATTTGTCAGGAAAGAGTGATTGGGACAAGTAACAACCGTGCGGCGTGGTACAAACTAAAAGTATTTGAAGTCGTATTTAGCCACTATGAAATGAAAGCAATGTGTTTTCTTCTGATAATAATTTTTCAATACAGTTTAAGTACATTTTTTATGAAATAGCTTTTACAAAAGATACACTACTTTGTCTCACAGTGAAGGCTATTTTGTCGAAATGTTTCGACCGATGCGGGTATTAAAAATATGAATTCATCAAATGCATGTGACTAAGGGCTGTGAAAAACAATGAATAGAAAGTTATGGTTAATTTTACTTAACAATTCCCTTCGTTTTAATTTTAGCACGTTGATTTACGTGTTCACCTGTCCATCTGAATCACCTTTTATCGTTATATACGAATAAATGTATGATAAACGTAAAATATAACACAATCCTCGATTCAAATCCGTCCCTAAGCCGCAGTGGGTATGATTTTGTTATTGCTGACAAGTCCAAAGTTGGCATTAAGGCTCTGCAGATACTTCGCCACGATCAGTAAGTACCTCGACAACAAAACGAAGAGGTCTGAGGCTTTGACGCTATTACTCTAAAATGTTGAACATATCTTCCATTGCAGCGGCGTACGGATTTATACTGTGATATAAAGTCATTACCTAACTCGACGTCTTTCAGCGCTTAAGTAAGAATTGATTTTATTGTGTTTTTGGAGTTATATGTTTGCAATATATTTTTTATATATTCAGTAACAGCAGATGACTGGAAAACATGTTGAAATACTGATTAAGATACTTTTATATTTCAGGAATTTTTAACTGGAAGGATACTCGCGATGATTATGTATTTTATCGATATTTAAACCCAATTACATGGATCATAGTCACAGCGAGACTACGATGGCGCATGGCGGGGAGAATCTCTTGATAATTGATAGTTGACAGACCTTCAACGACAAATCAGCATGTCAACTTTACGGCTACGTCTCTAAAAACATCTTCACGCACTGAACTTGACAATGGTTTCACCTGACATAAACTAACCACTGGGTTCCACGTTTGAGATAATTTAATCCCATTTTGCCTATTACATTTTTTGGGATGTTTCTTAATTTCAATTTCTTTGTCTTAGTAAACGTAGAATATACCGAATTTCAGCCAAGATCATGCATGGGCTATGCAACTCAATCAAATGATTTGAACCGACTTCAATCAGTTGTTCTACTACGGAGAATTTCTTCGGGGTCGTTCTTTTTGACTGCGCTCATATATTCTTTTATCCTTACAGTAATAGCCCGTTTTGAACCAACATAAATATATAACACATTTCATTATACAACGTATTTATAAACATAGATATAAATATAAACGTTAAGTTTTATGTAAACTATTTGTTAAGTTATTATTATATATATATTTTTTTGTTTTTTTTTTATACCTGTCAAAGTCACGACAACCATTGGCGTTGGCACCACTAACTGAACTGCGCGAAAATAAAAAAGGATTGCACTGAAAACCAGCGGCGGTGGTTCTCGACCGCTCCATCGCATATGCTGAGGGCAGTCCTTTTGCGTCATATATTTATTATTATTATTGTACTGGAAATGTATCGATTAGTTTAAGTCCTTATGACGGAATAAATGTTTTCTTGCTTTTTTCTTTCTTTCTTTAAATAATAAATTTGTGCAAATAAATGTGTTTTTTTATTTTAATGATTATGGCCACGCGCCGTTCAAATATAATATATATTTGTGACTTGCGCCTATGTTTGCATTTGCGGTACCATGCCTTGATATTCCATGTACTTGATATTCGTATCTCTAATTTCAACACAAAATAAATCCGCAAACCAATCGCTCTTGTTTATCATTTAAATCAGAACAGATTGCTTACACGCAGAGGACGCCTCAAGAGATATTCTGGGATTTTTGTCGTCCGACACCTGCTCAAAGATCGAGTTTCTTGTTTGTGATTCTTATTGAAAGTGACGGCAGATTAGGCCATGGAATGGTCGCTGTCGTATTGGATTCGTCACGGGAAAAGGGCTACGTATTAAATATTAAATATTCAGTCAAAACCTTTCGAAAGGTCTGTATCGATTTACTGAGGGAGCTATTGGCTTCAGGTTCGCTAAGTGCTGCAGCAAATTTGTATTTTGTGCTCATGTAACAGTCGTCAGCCACATACGAACACACCTGAATGGATGTATAAACATCCAAACCGAGCCCCCATAACAAATTATCATCTACCCAGAAATTCAATTCGTCTACTCTCGCTCGACAGGCAAGTTGTACCAACAAGGCCACAGGTTTGTCACCATTTGTCTTTAGAAGTTATTGTTCTATGTCAATTAAATGTCAAGTCAACAACGCCCATGGGCGTGCGTAATATCAAAGGTAAAATTGACACGTTGCTGGCTTTCCGACAGTACTAAATCACCTTAACAATATTTCACGGCATTACAGAACCGTGAGATGGATATAGGGTATATATCAATTATATATCTGTTATAATGAATTATTGAAACCGATCATGGTGGGTTAGCTTCGTTCTCTTATTCTATTATATTATTCATATTAAATATCACTTGAATATATTTAAACATCTCGAAATTAAGGAAAAAACCATTTGTGATGTGCAAAACAAAAACAAATGCCAATAAACAAGAAACAGGTGTCAATGATATCCCTGGGAAATCTATTAGCCCCCAGCAGAGCCTTCGATTTGAATATTCGTGTATTTGTCCACGGAAAGGCAACGACGATTGTTTGAGATTTTTTCCGAGTGAAAATGTTTTCCACGCTGCCTATCGCACCGCAATTGGTTATATTTGGGAAATGTTGTTTCATTACTAAATAGTAATAGGAGTTATAAAATTCACTCAAATAGAAGCAGACGAGCCACCTGACGTGAGTGGTCAACGTCGCCCATAGACTTCAGTGATATCAAAGCCACCACCGAACGGTTGCCTTTGATATTAAAGACATGCATTAGTAATAATGCGTATTAGTGAGTAATCACTCTCCGACACCGCGACTTAAACACGTATAAACATGTCACGTATGAATTTTATTAATAACCAGCAAGCTGCACTCGTTTCGCTTCAGGAAGCTATGGCTTACATTATTTTTAATTAATTCATAACTTTTTTATTTATGGACGGATTGTAATGAAACAAACTTTGAGTATTAAGTGATGCCTACTGCAATACATTAGTGAAAACTAGAACGAAATCGGTTAAGCCGCTTCTGAGATTAGCGGGAACAAACGCACAGACAAACAGACAAAAATTCTAACAACTATTGTTTTGTGTTCTATTGCGTTAATAAAGGCCCGTAATAATGTATTTTCTCATATATTGTTCATGTACAGAAAGCGATCAGTCAGAATTTTATTATTAGTATAGATAGATAGGTTATATATTAAGAATTCGACTACTAATTTTATTACGTTCGATTTAATTTAGTACTAGCTTTCCGGAGATAAAAAACTATAGATTTAATAATCAAAAATTCCTCTATTTTTGTTTAGATAAGACTGTCTCTGTCTGCGCTTAAATAGTACGCTCGTGTAAACATTGCAAAAAAGCACACCATTAAACACACCTCCCCGCTTCTCTCTTGGCTAACAACATGTTGATGCTAGCTTTGGTGTTTCGTTCGTCCATGGGTGGTAGTGAGGGCTTACATTTGATTGCCATAAATATAGATTTTTAAAACAATTAATGGTCACCCGATGTCAGCTCGTTTGTTATTAATTATACATGTACAAGCGAAAAAGATAAGTAAGATCCTTATAAATCGTCGGTAACTCTCTACCGGTAAATGAATGTTGATGCCAGCCAAGCGTTATATGAGAGGTTTGACACAATTAGTGGCCAGTACAAGGGTCCTTCAATTCGAGGTGAATTAAGTTCAGAAAACTTTTCTTACTATTTCTTTGTTAATTCAAAGAAGGTCAACAGTTTCACTCCAGGGCAGACGGAGAATATCTAGTCAGGGAATTAATACAGACATTACACAACCATTGCTTCCACCATATACCAAGGCATTTCTATTTAATTCGCATTCCGTAAGCCATTTACATCGATGATATCAACCCTTCACGTGTATTTGCATAACCCGTAACACACAACCCTCTAATTATATTTCTTGTATAAAGCTAAAGTAAAGTAGGATTTTATTTCATCGCAGGCAAGATACGACTCGAGACGACGAATAACTCTAAAGGTAAACAATGTAAATCTTAGCTCATATAGACTCTAAAAAACAATGCTCAAACTCTTAAACTGTTTTAGTTATACTTTGGCTGACATAGAAACACAAGACATCCCAAATAACGTACACCCGTAGACAAACATTTCATTGTAACACAAGTTTACCTTAGCGTAAAAACAAATCCGAGACCCGTAAAGAAAAAAACCCTAAAGTCAAACAACTCCTGGGACTGTTAACATAAATAATTATTATGTACCTGTAAGGAATAATGTTTGTGTGTTTTATAGTTAAAATTGGATACGAGGATTTCAATTATAATATACATCTCTACCAAATAAAGTCCCAATAGTGTAAGGGCTGTGAAGAATGTCAAATGTTGTGAAGATAGTTCCTTTAAGATCCTTTAAGAATTATATTACCAAGAGCGTTTTGAAGCCAATGCTATATAAAAGATAATAAGCAAAATCCTCAGGAAAAGCAATAAGACTTCTACAGAACAGTTATATCTGAAGTCGCCTGATCGTATCCCTCTGCTGGTTGGTAGCAAGAGAAGTGGTATAGATGATTTAATTCCCTTCTTGTAATGTTAAGGTAAACCTTTACAAGATCAGAATCGTAAGATCGGAATCGTAACATCAAAACGCATTAGGAGAAAATGTTTCTGAGAAACTATTATCGAATATATCGTGTTCGCACCAAGTTTTGCAGCTTATGTATATTTGCAATTTTCGCTAACTGGATCATTGTCTGACATTGAGTAGGTCTTGGGATGTGCTCCTCCTGAAGGCAGAATTTAAAATGTAATAATGTACCCAGTTTTGAGACCGACCTGTGACTATTTCTGTAAATATTTTTCTAAACGTATTATGACACAACTACGCGTTTATGTGAAGAGTATGATTGTCAAAAACTCGTAAGATTTATAATGTCTTACTTTTACTATTAAAAAACTGTGCAGTTCGATCGGTACCCACATTGCTTGATTCACATTTTCCGGTCGACATATGGGTGAAGAATATTTGGTAATTCGTGATATGTCGTTTATGTATGACCTTCATACCTTAGACACTGGAAACCTTATTACGGGGATGCGGGTATGTCAGAACTTTTCTATAACATATTATTTTTTCCTTTTTTTTAAGTTAATATTTGACCACAATAATCGTAATCACACACACCTATGTAACAGACAAGACGGAAGGAATAAATTGGTTACTACAGAGCCCAATGACCTCCAACACGATTTGTTTCCTACATTGACCAACGAAGTGCACTCAGCGCAGAGCCGGTAGATTCGGAATTCAAGATGGTTGGAACTTGCATGGATGTCTGGGTTGAAAATATGGTACGTAAATTCGTATTCTTCAGCTGCTATCTGTTAGCTAGCAGGAGCGCTTCATTCCAAGTTCCGCTTCGCACATTTCAGCGGCGATAATCTACGCTGCAATCAATTAGACACGCCGGAACGGGCAATTGCACAAGTACCTTCTATCACTAGGAGGTATCACGTATGTATGTGGCTAGTATATTTTAATTTGATGGAAAAAAATTAAATTTCTGTGGTGACTATTAGTTATTATTATTATTATAATTGTGACATAACGTGACATTGCCGTAACTATGTATGATACACACAATTGGGTCGAATGTCGTGGTTGGGTCTCAATAATTATATACCGATGAAATGAATAATAAAATATTACCCCTCGAAACTGCCAATTTTCAAATACGAGCAACTGAAACTCAATTCAAACATCTGGCGTTTACTTTAAAATTTCAAATTCAAAATTATTCCAAATTAAAGCTACAAAATGTCAGTTTTGAAATTGGTCGGCCTTTTATTTTTACGTCATTTGATTTTGCTCTTACATCGTTTCTGCTCACAGTCATGGAAAAGATAAATTGTCGCGTTATTTCTCACTTTTCGCACCAGTAATGCAAATATGACCCGAAAAATCGATATATGTTTCAACACGTTGTATTCTTTACGAACGCATGGCACATTTCGGTTCCAATATCTATATTCTGGATATTGTGCTGTAAATAATGAACATCGTGAACGAATGAAAACACAAGTTCATGACGCTAAATTGACAGAAGCATGAAAGTTCTGCTGCCATAAAAATATGTCTATACTACTTTATTCTATGTCTGAATTAGTAGCAGCTCTTGGTGTAAATATGAAAATGATTTTAACTCATTTATTTCATACTGATAAAGTAAATTCCGCAAAAATGGAATGAATCCTACGGACCAAAACGCCTTAGTGGTGCATTAGGTTAGGTTACTCAAGATTTTTCTGGACCTATGCTGGGGTTTTATATTTTAGGTTCTTCAAATTAAGATACATAATTTCAAGCCATTTACAATTCGACTCTGCTTATTTTTGCCCAGCCCACTGCTCTTAAATGGCAACGCTTACCACCTTACACACTAGTTTCTCACCAAATAAGTGTTGCATTTGGAAACTCTTAGACGTCTATTGATCCTCCAGATTGCTCCAAGTGATCTGTACTTTTTCCAGATGTAATACAAATGTGGGGTGCGTGTAGTGTGGTCGCGGTTCTCTGGACACTGGCCAGGCAATATGAACAGAGCCCCGGGGCTGGTTGTACACGTTTTGGCAATTTTAGCAATTCCATACTTGGTAATAGAATATTCCTAGTATCTTCACATATTAATTGCAGCTTGTACAATACTAATTGACTAATCAATAAGTCGAAAATAGTCGGAATACTGTTAATATTTATAACAATTATGATACTGGTATCAGAGCCGAATCTATGCATTACATAGGTTTACTAAATTTATTGATGTAGACGTAAAATATATTTCTTGGAATTTTCTGTCTGTGTCTCTCCGTCTGTGTGTGCATGTATCACGTGGAACCAACGGAACAAATTTAGATGATTATATTACGGGTCATTTTCTAGAATACTTTCATCCCGAAAAACGGATTTATTCGTGCTAAACAGTTAAAAAATGTTAATTGGCAAAGTTTTGACTGCTTATTCTACAGTTCCTGCAATAAATTATTCTGTTTTTAATTCATAGACTAAATAACACCGACTTAACAACGGGTCAAATATGAAATTTATTAAATGCTTGATAAAACGAATAACAATTAAGTCGGGTGTGGATGCTACTTGTAAATGTAAGGAATAAGTTGTCCGAGTGAAAGCGAGGCCGGGTTTGTAGTTGTTATATAAACAACATCACATTAAAATCGGTATAACAAGAATAATTTAAAACTCCAACCACAAGCCCGGTGCAAGAGCACAAATTCCACTTGGAACATTTTCCACGTTTTGTCTCCACCCGTCACGGAGATGGCATGACGCAGAAATATGGGAACTACGTGACGACTTAATCCGTCCAAGGGGACCCGCGAGGAAATGTGTAAATAATTTTTATTACCAACTTCTTCTTAACTCGTGATGCGACGTTACATTTGTTTTTCACCCTGTTTCGTTGGAATTCGTCTTCATATTCAGATGACGAGGCTATCCCAAATATACACAATTAATCAAAAAACTAAAAAGATCAGTTTAATGATTTCGTGATTTATTTCATGCAACGTTTAACTTATACATATTAATTTCTAGTTCATAATTGATAATCATTACGTCATCGGATTATTTCACATACTGAAGGTTAAAACCACAATACTGGCTATGTGTGGACAGACGTGCAAACTTCACACAAACAGTGAAGTAAACAGACTTTGGCGACTCGTACCCTTACGATAATTTAAGAACCAAATATATTACGTGATATGTTTATATTAGAGTAGGATAGTAAAACATTTTCTAAAAACGATAAGGATAGCGTTAAATCAGACATTGGGTGGCAGTAGAAGGCGCTATGCAGGTCTTCCTCCCGCTGTAAATATTTGTCTACCAAGGTGGGAGCCATTAATTGGCTCACCGTCGGAGTGTCACGGTAGTATGCGAAACGATCCTGTGGCACCCCACTGAGATGAGGTCGGAATGCTGGGTTTTAGTGTGTATTATCCCACCCACCCGTCTAGTTGGGCGGGATGCGTTAATATATTTCCCAACAGATAAACAACCGTGTAGCACCAATATTATTAGGTTATAAAATGTTATTTTATTGTATTGATGTTTATTTAATTTTTATTATTTTTTATGTAAGTTTTCATATTTTTATTACTGAATTAGTTAAGTAATAAATGTCTTGAAATTTAAGTGGATTTCTTTGTAAGAATCAATGAATATATTGTTAAAATGAATAGTTAAAGTTCCGAGATAATATAAGAAAATAATTTTACAATGCTAAAAGATATGACGTAAAAAACACTTTTTTCTAAATATAAACAATATTGAGATGTATATATTGAAATATATTACGTGTTATTCAAATGAAGACAATTGTGAAATAATTTGAGAAAACGAGTCGGACAATAAAATGAAGAGAAATTTTATATATCCGTATTTAATTAGAGACTTTCGATATGATATTGCTACGGAATAGGCTACAAAATCCAGGTATAAATTCGACGTCCATCGGCCCCGGCATCAAGAGTTTTAGAAGAAGCAGGACGAAAAATGAGCCCTGTCACCTGAATATTTATTGTCTAAGTTGAAAGGACGTCAATATATGATTTTTCACAAAACGGTATCGCCTTTGAAAGCCAATACTAAGCACTAAGCCATGTTACCTCCAAGAAACCCCACAAAGGTGTATAAACATGAAGAACAACGAAATAAATATTAAAGCATATGAAGGAGAAATCTTAGTGATATCACAAAAGAAGATGTTTTTCTAGTTGGTTTTTTCTCCATAGCTATGTTTGGTAACACACCCAGAGTTGTGTGAAAAATATAGTTATTGCAGTGTGTTTTATTGAGATCCGAGTGATGACAGCACTGTCGCATTAACTCAACACTTGTCACCTCGTTCTACAACGGAGCCTAGCTAAGGAGCATGCGCTATAACAGGCCTTACTTGTGTTACAACCGTGCTGGAGACCAGTAGTGCTAGGAAATGTTACACGGTTCGTTTGTAGTTATTGTTATAGAGAATTCTAGTGGGAACGGTACTCTGCTCGATATAACAATTATCAGCCTGCCAAGGTGTTTAACTATGGCACCGCACCAGCAATGCTGGCCGTCCGATATACATGTTAGTAATACATACATATGTAATATACTATATGAACTAATGGCGCCGCACCAGCAATTCTGGCCGTCCGATATATGTACGTGTTAGTAATATATATGTAATATACTATATGAACTACCATATATACATTTTGCTAATGCTTAGATGTTCAATGTCCTTATCTAGTTCTCGTGGGTCAAAGTTCGGTTTTTTTGCAAGCTACTTTTAGTAACACTCGCTGTGTTCATTTCTATTTCGGTTTTTGTTTTACACCACGACAGTGATATAGTAGTTAAGAGTCGCTTGATATAGGGCTGGACAAATCATATTTATGTAGGAATGAAATGGCACGTAAGGCTGCAGGACGAGTGCGGAGTATGAAAGAGGAAGTAGGAAGACAATCGAGATAGCGGAAGGACGTATGTCAGTCTATTAGGGAAGAGGAATTTTATTAAAAGATATAAAAGAAGTTACGTATAGAAAAGTAATCTAGCCTAACCATTAAAAAAATCTAAAGTAAAAGTAACCTTTAATGCTGGTGATACCCGATACCCCTTTCTACATTTAAGTTTCTGTTATGTATTGCAGCTTTGACTCTTTGGAAAATGGGTATCAATTTACTAGCGGGCTCTCCGCTTCTATCTCGGCTGACATCGGATCAGTGAAACCTTTGGTGTCGCCAAAATAACAGTCAATGGTGGTGACTATTTACCAACAGCTCACTTGTCTATTCATTTGTCGATTGTTGACATAAAAAATATATAAATAAATAAAATTAAACTTAACATAATAAGAGCATTCACGCAGTTGCAAATAGCTATCAGTTTCGAATTTTTCAACAGAATGAATATATTTCTGAATCAATGCTGGCGTGCTTCCTTTCAATATCTTCTATGTGTTCTCCCTACACACTAGTAGTTGAATCCGATTCAAAAATCAGATCAATAGCTCCTCATCTCACCTGCATCAATACATATCCATAATTCGAAGAGACTCACAAAGAGGGCTTTGAAATACGATGTGTATCAAGAGATTGCATCAAAGAACTTTGACGGACAAAGTACTGATATTTCGAGCGCCTGTTGGCAACGAAAACACTTTATTCAGTGCGAACGCAAAGGGTTACTCGAAACTCGCTATGCGTTACATTGAAGGAAGGAAAAATCGGGTTCCTTTCTCTTTCGAGCGCTTTTCAGCCCATGAAAGGCGCTGTCAATATTTTGAGCGGTGTGAATGGGTCCATGTAGTTGATGTCAATGAGGGTTTAAGTGTGAGGGCGGTTGGCCATGTCGTCAAGATTAACGGATTACTTTTATTCCATCCAGGTCTAAGGTAAATAAGAATAGGCATTGCCGTTCATTATTTCTTATAAACAGTGAAATGTGATTAAACTGTTATTAAGGAAAACAAAAAAAAAGTCAAAAACGTGTTGCAATAGTGCAGTTCAGGAACGGAGATCGAGGTTTTTTTTTTTACATAAAATAAGTTAACGGTTGACAACAATCCCACCTGATGGTGAGTGGTGATGAAGTCTAAGAAGGTGTACACACTACCTTATAATAGCCTATTCACTCTCCACTGGAAGACTCCCACATCGTGTTCTTACGTTATTCGAATTCGTTTTATCTTCGTTATTATTTCTTTTACTGCTTTATAGTAAAAAGAGAATGAAGGTATCGAAGTTAATAAACACCTGGATTTATATATATTTTTTTAATTTGGGCCACTAAACACAAATTTGTTAAAGTTACGTGCATATTACAAAATTAATTATCACTTACTTCAATTAAGGAAAACATCGTGACGAAACCTGCATACTTAAGATATCATGTTCTGAAAATCAACTGATCACTAAACTATTCAATTAAAATCGTTTTTTTTTTTATAATACAGTGATTCACTAATGCACGTAATTATTTTTGCTCCTACTAACGTTTTGGAAAAGTATTTTGTCATTTCGGAAAATAAAAAGCGAAAGAAATAGTCTGACAATAAAATCGACAGATTTTAGGAAACCCACAAAATTATTCTCTAATATAACAGTCAAGAGATAGGAAACAAAAACAAACTATGATGTTAATGGTGATAGAGAGGTGACGACGCGTTGCCGGGAAAGAAGGATCCTTACAGTTTGTTAATGAAAATTGCGATTCAAAGAAATTAAACAATATAGTAACAAACCATTTAAACGAATATCAACATTGACTAACTTGACACACACACATGACGTCACGTTATGAAACTTCAACGTCAGCGGCGGATGCTATGGGAAACTCTGCATTACGCCCAGTCATCTTTTTGAGATAGCTCAAAGCCAATTAGATGCGGTGACAACACGAGAGCCACGATACGGGTTGAATGGGCTCTTTGAAACGCTTGTCTCTATACAAAACTTTGTTATACCCAACTCGAAGGAAGATAGAAAAAACTGTGAGTTCATTTTTGTGTAATAAACTCTTTCACACGGGAAAAAGACACAAATTTTGTGTATAAATGTTGTAAATTTGCAAAAAAAGAAATGAGGAGGTACAGTTTGGACACAATTACACATACAATATGACTTTTTTCACTTTCCAGAGGTATTTTTATAGGAAATGGGATTTTCAAAACCCGGGATTATACCTACCCTTCCACTACTGAGGACATTTTAAAACTAGTAAAAAAAAGTAGTAAAAGGATATGGGCTTTCAATTAAGCGAAAGTTCATGGATTGTTTTAAGGGTTCAATTACGTTTATCGTTAACAACCAAGACAACTAAACTTCTCACTGCATCCGACGTCCAGTAGTTTAATCATGTTAAGTTATCGTTTGTAATGGTGAGGCTGCAGAGATTTGTTAGTTCAAGCAGTTGTAAGACATTTTAGTATCCATTTTTAAACATCCAACTACCTATGAAACTTATTCACCTATATAAGTTATACATATATGTTAATATTAATAAACTGTTCTCGCTTCATTTCAGAAAAATTACGCCTTACGCTCAGAATTAGCACCTGCATTTTGGTAGGACTGGGTTTTTCTCGTTCTGTGAATTAGAAATATATTAATTTATACCCTTTTTACTTATGGGTGGATTGAAATGAAACGAAATTTAAATATTAAGTGATGCTTACTGGATTATATTAGTATAAACCATAACGAAATCGGTTAGGAGATTAGCGCGCACAAACGCACAGACAAACAGACAAAAATTCTAACAACTATTGTTTTGTGTTCTATTGCGTTAATAAAGCCCCTAATAATAGTTTTTCTCATATATCCTTCGTGTACAGAAAGAGATCAGTTAAAATTTTATTATAATTCTTGTGTATACGTTACTCTGCTCGAACTACCAACTATCCACCAGTGGAGAAGTCCGACCATGGCGCTAGCAACGCTGTCCAAGTCGACATATGCAACAGATAAATATTTGTTTTTAGATCTCGGATGTATGTAACTTCTTAATAGTATATGTCCACACTAGGGAGGATGTTATGGATATTAAATTTCGGAACCGGATATGGATACGGATATAAGAAATAATATTTCGCCAGTTTCGGTGACGAATACGGATATGAAATTATTTCGGATTATCCGATTGTTTCGGATAATTTCGGCTATGGATATTAGATGATTTACAACTTGGAAAAAAAATATAACGTGTTTACAAAGTTTGACATTGTTTCTAGGTATTATGCGATATTATAATCACAGAAAAAACAAATTAAATAATAAAAAGTGTCTAAGATGAGAACGAGTGTCTAAGATCACAACGTGCTTTATTTAGAGTCTGTCTCTATCCGAAATTATCCGAAACTCTTGTATCGGATTCGGGTTTGGTTTCGGATATATTTTTATTTCAGAGATCCGATAGTTTCGGTTACGGTTACGGAGCTTCATAACATTCCTGACTACTATCAATACCTTAAATCTTACAATGAAAACTAGGTCTGACATGTTATCGTGCTTTTGAAAGTTCGGAGGTGCTCATAAATTTTTTAATTTGTCTGAAGTTGCTTACTTGATTTATCATGAGTGATCAAGTATTGACACCAGTCACCGCGTTATAATTTTTTTTTATTTGCAATCAAATCTTAATTTTCTCTTGAATAAATTATACCGCTAATTATACCGCTGTTACTTCATTAATAAAAGCGATCCATTCAATGTAAACAGTGCTACAATTCCACGAACATCCCTATTGGAGAGGTCTACCTCGTAGTATCTCTGATTTCAATCGCATAACAAATAGTAAGTAATAATGAAATAATGTGTCATTGTCACATATAATATAGAATCTCTATACAAGTAAACATAAACGTTTACACACTCATACCCCCGCACTAGGATTCCCTGTGTTGCGGGCGGCATGGACAAACACAAATATGATATTACAAACACCCATGACCCGACAACAAACATTTATTTGTCACATAAATGACTACCCCGGCCGGGAATCGATCTCGGGACCCGTCGCTCGGCAGGCAAGGTCATTATCAACTGAGCTATGGGATCGTCATTTATACATATAATAAAATTCTAACTGATCGTATTCTGTATATGAACGATATATGAGAAAAAACATATGGGGCCTTTATTGACGCAATAGAACACAAATCAATAGTTGTTAGAATTTTTGTCTGTTTGTCTGTGCGTTTGTTCGCGCTAATCTCAAAAGGGCCTTACCGATTTCGTTCTGGTTTTCACTAATGTATTGCAGTAAACATTACTTAATACTTAAAGTTTGTTTCATTGCAATCCATCCGTATATAAAAAAGTTACAAATTAATTTAAAATAACGCGGGTACTATTTGTTAGCGTGAGGCGTAGTTTTCCCACAGTGAAGCGAGGGTAGTTTGCTAGTAATTAGTAAACAAAAATAAATATAGTAAATTGTTATAATGGATTTTTACAAACGCTTTGCTCAGTTCCAAACTACAGAACTTGAGTAATTTGTGGTGCATCTTGCCACCGCCGCCGGCCGGCGTTAACACCACCTAATAACTACCTCTATTACCTTCCACGCCTTAAATCTCCTAAAGCACACCTTATCAAAAGATTTCAGTTTAAACGTACAGTTTTATTTTATTTAAACAGAGTTGAGAGTCTTCATACGTTTTAATGATACTATGATAAAAATGACTTCAATTTTAACTATGGATTTTTTGTGCTAGAACCATTGTTCTTGAAGTGCCGACATTATGTAGGTAACCTACTTCTAGAACCACTGCTCTACTTTTCAATAGGTTGTGGAGTAATTATCTTCGTATTGTTATGTGGATTATTGCTCTATTATTGATTGCAAAAGTAACCTAATTGTTATATGTGTAAAATATAGTCTATTTAATAGTATATTCTGGCCGTATTGGGGCGGCCTAGAATCCGCCGCGGAACCCGCAATCTCATTCTGGCATAACACGGTGTTGTAAGAGGCGACAGAAATCAGCCTGCTTGGTGGTAGGGCTTCGCGTAAAGATTATATTATCAGTATTATTATTAAGTCATTAATTTTATTACTGGTATTATTATCTTTAAGTGAAGCCTGCCTGGCTAGCTACCACCCTCCTGCTTGAGTCAGCCGCCAAACGACTCGTCGTGTTCCGGCTGGGGGCTTGAGAGCCAGTTCTTAACGCGTCAGTGATACCATTGATTTTGCTGATGTCCAACGGTGACCACTTAACATCAGGTGGCTCGTCTAAAATACATTTACAACTCTAAGGACGATAGCTACTATAGAGAGCTTGAAATAAACGATTACCTCACTTCTCAACTGGTTTTCCAAGTTTCCCATAACAAGAATCTCCATGAAATATTTCATAGTAAAATGTGATTTGAGGGATAAGATTAGATTTAGTTTTAATAAGACAACTGACTTAATAATCCTGTTATGATAGCTTGTTGTACCGAAAGTCCGTACAATGCGTAGAAGAAATAATCAACTCAAGTTTCAACTAAGCCGAAACTAGACTAAACTAAGCGTTTTGAACTACACTTCAAACATTAAATAAACACATTCTACTTCAAAGTAAACGTATTGGATTTGATATTTCAAGCGAAGCATAACTGAAGGAGAACATCGAAAGAGAGTAGGGGTTTATGCTTAACAGTGAACATTATTATCCTTTGTGTGAAAGTTAACACTGTGTTGAATATGTATTATGATAAACTATAAACCAGCATGAGCAAACTGAAATCCAGTTAGCGGTCTTGCTCCGCAATACTTCAAAGTTCGGCCGAAGCCGTAGATCCGGGCTTCACAGGTGTTTGTATTGCAAAACCTTAGAGGGCCACTCTCGAGTTTGTACTCAATACTTAACTTACGCTATAGTTGTTGCATTTCACAAACTTTCATTATTTGGTTCGACTAACTAATATGAAATAGTTGTTACAAACTCCTCGAGTTGCAAGATTATCTATTACGATGAAGATAATGAAACGCGCAGAAATACAAGACGTTATTTAATTTTTCTTATTTAATTTCACGTTGTATCAATAAATTTGGGGGTAAGGTAATAAACGAAGGTACACTACCGACGAGTTGCAGCTCGACGTGTCACATCTTCAATGTCCAACTGCGCTTCGTCCACAAATGAAACTGTCTCAGTTGGTAGAGGGCGAAATACGGAGAATTGTCGGTCGGTCCGAGAACATTTTGTCCGAGAGCTTTTACTATGGAATTATATTTCTGTCTGCAGAAGTCGTAATTAGGATTTCTGTGACTTACCTCATGAAGTATAACTATTGAGGATTTATTTAAATCCGGATCATTAGGTTTACAGTTTTAACAACATTTGATACATTGTTATTCAATGTATTCGATACATTTTTATTTATATTGAACTAGATAATGAGAGACCACTTGCCATTGTAGCTTATTGACATATATATCTAAATTAAAATAGGACTGCAGTCTTATTTGGAACTTATAAATAAGCGAAGGGGGAAGTGGAGTCTCTGCATGGTGTCCATAAGGCATTAAACTGGGGGTACCGGTCCCATGGAACATATTACTTCATCATTATTCATACTAACCATATGAATACTAATGTAACATACCTGAGAGTCAAAGGTACGTGAGGTCTGCCAAACCGCGCTTGGCCAGCTTGGCGGACTTGGACCTCCATTCTCTCATTACGAGACAAGATCATCAATCTGACAATATAGGTTATGACTATGAAACGTTAAGATATATACAAACGTAAAAGGCAGTATTATCGCAAGAGTGATGATTTCCAGACAACTAAACAACTGCAGAAAAGATGATATAAACGTAGGGTAGCGATGAGTTCTAAACACCCACTGAGATCGATAACAGTCAACGATAAGCCGGAGAGCGAAGTAGCACGTAGTATTAAGAAAGCCCTTTGATATATATCTGTGCTAATATATAAATCTGTAGGTTCTATATGGACATATAACTTTTATGCCATTTGTGATAAATATTTGTTTTATTTTTGTTTGTCTGCCTGTCTGAATCTCAATAACTGAAATACATATTAAGCAATCTCGATGAAAATTAGTGTATAGAAAGAATATGTGATTGCGTACGTGATAAGCTACATGTATGATATACAGTTTTATTTTCGTATTTCTTCGGCAGCCGTATTCGTGTCTTTTCATGTATAAGTGTGTGAGTGTGCCATAATAGTTTTCTCTATAATTAATAGGTTATGTTAACCTATCATTTCGTTCATTTTCAGTTGTTTAAATACCAATAAGTTTCTAGTTTTGGTTTATATCGGTTGTCATTTGTTTGTTGTTGTTGTTTGTCGAATATTCAATTATCTTTTTACTTACTGTTCTTGGGTATTAAACGATATAAATTGTGTAATGCTGTTGGAGAGATAAAATAAATTTTGCGATTGTAAACTATGTTAAAACTATTCATATTTGTGCAAACGAAGATGCAAGCTTTTGCTAGTGTTTGATATTTTTAACTATCACTGCCGCTTTGCGATATGCTTTCGTTATCGGTGTCTCTACATTAGTTCACTTTGAGACAATCTGAGCTTTGTGTATATTATCAAAATTAACTAAGCTTGTGTAAGCTTGCGGCATTCAGCTTCTGTGTGTGTCGGTCCGGCATGCGGCAGTCCGACAGTCTGTAGTGTGGCGTGAAACATCACACCGACGCCCAGCTCTGGTGGTGGCCGCAAATGAAACTGTCTAGCGCCGACCGAGAATGCTTCCTACAACCCTTACTACTGACTACAGAAACAGAGTAAAATTGCACGTTAAGGCTACGATTTTTCTAAACATTTCAGTTAGTTATAATTAGCAAACTTTGAATTTAAACTCGCAATGAGATTGCCCTACCGTATTATAAAAGCTAATACTGGCATATTGATTGTGTATACGTGATTTCTATTGAGAATTTTTTTTTTGTATTACGCTTAACAGATTTTTCCCAGTATGAGAATGGTGCATAAAGTAAAAGAGACTATCTTCCAGTGCATTTATTTGAATAGAATCCTCAATGTATATTTTTCAATAGGATGAAAGAATAAAATTAAATAATACTTGTAAGAAGTTGATTTTTACAAACACTTTTCGAAAGTCAAATTACGCCGACGCTTCAACAAATTCCTACCGTGAGTGGTTCCAGAAGGGAAAACGGTAAGAGACTCCAAAGGAGTTTTTCTCTTACTCGCAGTTACAGAAAGAATTTACTACTATTTATGGCTATAGGTACTTACATGCTATAAGAAGCCAATATTTAATTTACGACCTATGGAATAATGCTTTGACTAGAAATATCCCAATCCAGGTGCAAATTTAAAATGACTATTTTTCTAATTTAAAAAAAGCTCGATCTAAATCAAAAGTGTGAGTTACCATCTACTTCCAAGAGTAACATATCCTACCGGGTATCGGGCCAACTTTAGCAGACGGCAATGCGGGCTGCTCGCCTTTTTCTCTTTGCCACCAATTTCCCTGACCAGCTTGGACTTAACTGAATTAGACAGCTCTTGAGTTCTTGTGGTTATTTGAGAGAGAATGCAACGATTCCTGTTTAAATGAAATTACTATCGTAAGATCTGTGTAGATGGTGGAGCGATTTTGCATGAGTACAATATTATTCACACCAGCTGATTCAATCTTTAATGCCTTTACAACATAATAAATAGTGCCTGGTACTAGTAAAATAGTTCGTTTAACTGTGTCTTAAACTGTGCGTCTGTCTGTCTGTGTCAGCGCGATGTACTCGTAATTTATAGCGGTATGGGATAAACATAAAAAAAACAACCCATTAAAAAAAAGTTTATGTTTCTACTACTGTTATCATTTCAGTCATGTTTCCGGAATCAATGTGACGTCGGATTACTTGTAGTACTAGAGTTAGTGCGTCTCTACTTGATATTTTCCATTAAACTTCGTATTCCAGCTCCTTGGTCGCAGCGATGCAGATATACTGTGTCTAAGTCACGGGTTCTAAGTAAATGGTGATTCTGAATCAGTATTACGCAGCCCTGATGTTGCACAGATACTGTTTACGTTCTGTGCGTACGAAGCGGGGGTTGTACTAATGTAAGTCTACAGTACATTTTGCATATCATATAGAGTATTGATTATGGTAATTATTTAGCATCAATCCTACTTTATTAGGTTTACTTTGGGCTTCACTACGTCAATCGCCTGCTATAAGGTATGGCTCTCTCCTGATAAATGAGTAAGTTAAAGCAATTTTCTTCAGGCTCCAGTGCGAATTTACATATGTAGGTGTAAGTGGTCAACCTGTAACGTAGGTTTTTTTTATGTTACTAGCCGACAAACGAGCAGCCGAGCCACCTGATGGTAAGTGGGCACCGTCGCCCATGTACATCAGCAAAACCAAAGGTATCACTGATGAGTTATCGACCAGGAAATGAGAAGAAACACGACGAGTCGCTTGGCGGCTGACTCAAACAGGAGGGTGGTAGCTAGCCAGGCAGGCTTCACCGAAAGACAATAGCAATAATAATATTAATGAGTTAATAATAATACGGATAGTATAATTCTTACGCGAAGTCGTACCACCAAGCAAGGTGGCTTCTGTCGCCTTTTACGACAGCCTGTTCTGCCAGCATGGTATTGGAGGGAGTATTCTAGGCTGCCCCAAAACGGCCAAAATAATGACGTTAACAATGGCGAGCGCGACCGACTCAACATGCCCTCTGAAACACAAAACTGGTCAAGAAGTTCTGCCATGGTCCCCCGCGCGGTAAACTCGAGTTCAAATCCTACAGGCAACAATAATTTATTAAACTAACCATTACTCGCTGCCGTGAAGGAAAAAAATCGCGAGGAGTTCTGCACACATATTGGTTCTCCTTAATATGTTCAAAGAGGTATGAAAATAATTCATTATTTTGACCCCGTAGCCTAGTCGGTGCCTACCTTTCGAATGCCGAGCATTTGATTCTTAACCGGGGAAGATGTTTATGGGACAGATAAATATTTGTTCTTGGGTCATGGCTATTTACCCCCAGTACAGGGAATTCCACTGAGTGGGTGAGAGTGTGTGTACGGTTATAATTATTAATCGACCAGGGTGACAGATCTCTCTCTCATTGTGAGAGGAGCCTAACACAGACTGATCATAGAACGATAAATTTCATAAATACTATAATTTGGCTAAGTTATTTGTATTGTTTTCAAATTTACTAGTCGGTATATATTAACAAGTGAATCGTTTCGCTACCGAGGTTGTCTTACCTGCTTGCTTAGTATTCTCACATACGAGAGTTTATGAACGCCTCAGTATCATAGTTCATGCCATATTGATACTTGGTAAATTCGCCGAGGCAGCATCGTTCGCCCCGGGGAGCGTCACGGTATATCTGGTGTCAGCGTTTGAATCAGCCGGTGCATTTCACTGGCTTTCGATATTGCTGTTATTGCATATATACTACATCTCGGTAAGCAGTGTGAACGTTGTCAATTCACGCGTACATCAAGTTCAATGTAATTAGGTATTTAGTAAATACACTTATACGAGTAAATTTTTGCTTTTAGTACATTTCGAAATGGTGCTCTAATATGGAGGAGAAGAAACGGCAATCTTTTAAGTCAACACATGAGCATTCCTAAGTTTTAACCTTCACAGAATAGGTTGCGGCACTGTTACTACCAGGCGTTCTTATTAAATATATATTCATCTTTACCATTACATCCTTTCACTATCAGTAGTGCTTTAACACGTCGTTTTTAACGTTTACGATCTGAGTTTAATATTCAAATTTAAAATCCAATATTTTAGGTACACGTAAAACACGTTTACAATATTTCCCGTCTGATCATACGACTTAGACTCGAAGATCTTCCCTGCAGTTCTATACCTACCTAGACATAGGTTCCTTGTTCGTTTCAAACACTCCAATGCAGTATTACCTACATGTTTCATTGTTCTGTGTACGGTGTGTGGAAGCACGTTTGACATCTGACACGTTGCAGCCAAAGAGAATAAGAGTTAAATTATAATCGCTTACTACGTGGCGTGCACTGTAAGGTGTGTTAAGGTTAGCTTTGCTTAGTTGTATACGAATAAATAAATAACATAGTTTGCAGTCCGTGTACAGATTTCAAATGTAGCTTACCTAACATTTTTATAAAATTTAATTTTGATATTGTCTCGATGGATTTTGCTAAATTCAATCAATCTATACTTATATTATTAAGAGATAATGCGCATTTTGTGTTTGTTTGGAAGCATGGATATTGGAAATGCGGAAGATAATATCTGGAACCGCGTATACATTATTCCGGATTAAGAACTATGAAACGATTTTTATACGCTTTCACACGCCAACAGGTAGATTAATTCAGGAGAAAGGGGTAGATGTATGATGTCATGAAAATTAATAAAACACCTGATAAAAATAGGCAACGATTATTTCGGGTATGATTACTATTTGTGAACGTAAAAATCAAATTTCCCGAAACGAAAGAACGTTGTGACCTCGAAATACAGATTACCAGTAACTGACAAATATCATATAAGAGTCTAGCCGAACCGGGAATCGACCCGAGAACCTTCGTCGATAGACAAATTACTGCTAACTAGGCGACAGGCTCTCTTACATAACTTTAAAAAAAGTGCAGGATTTAAACTCAGATCCCCAATTCGACAGTCTGGGATTCAATTTACTGTGTTACCCCCGCTGAGATATGTATGAGACTCAAAACGAAATGTATCGTAACTTGAAAATCTAGGTAAACAAGTTTTCAAGTAGTTATGTTCATATCGGAATAACATTAGACTCTCCGGGGCGGCCACATTGTTTATGTTTTAGGGAGTGTTCTACCGAGCTGGGGAGGTATTCGATAAACTTCTTATTAAACTTTAATTATATAACGATAAGCAAAAACATTTAAAACTGTTTTCATACCTGTTGTTCTTGCTTGCTCTGCTCTACGCTTATGTGATAGGTAAGAAAGAAAGAAAGAAGATTTATTGGGAATTATAACTACAGAGCTGTTGCTAGGGCTGATACTTAACATAAAACTAGTTAAACCATACAAAATGGAGCTGTTTTATTTAGATAAAACACCATTTCAAATTGAAAAATATTTCGACGTCTTTTATAAGTTAGTGCGTTCAACGTCTTAGGCTTAGAATGGAAGAAAAGCACCTCCCGTCAAATGTTTGAATTCATAAGGATAGTAGGAGCCAGACAGAAAGCATTAAAATATTTGTAGCTTACGTTCCTTTTTTGAATTTCATTTAAGCTTCATCCAGTTTTAAAAAAGAAGCGAATAAGTGCAAAGTGCTTATCTTTATCGCTCTAATATACGCTGATAGCTTTTAGCGATACTGTTCGCCCATTTGCACTCGAATGCATTGAAAATGCAGTGTTAAGTGCACTTGGTTTGAAAATGCCCTACAATAGAAAACAGTAGGTAACTCGGCAGTCAGGACACGTGCATTGTATTTCGCCGAAGAAACATGATTGAATTCCGTGTTATTATCTATGACATATTTAATCTTGATTATTAAGAATTGCAACAGGTAATGTTTAATAAAATCCTTAAGTAGTATAAAACAATGTGTCTGTCTAAACGCAATAATATCAAAAACTACTGCTAAAAATTTCATGCGGTTTTTACCAACGGGCTTTTATCTTTTGTAGGTCATGAAGCGTACGTACGTATAGTGTAAGGTTATTAAGTAACTCTGATTAAATTCATATTACTGGCCGAGTATTTTCTTATTGTCTTTATAAAGTCCTATGCTTATATAGTAGTTATACACTAGTATATAGTACCATTAAATACTATATTAACTCAAATGTGTTAGTTTAGGTTTTTGCACTAAATTGGTGTTATCGAGAAGCTGAATCGACGTGACCGTCAAATCTAAATTCATATTTGATTATTAATTATTATTATTATTATTATTATTAATTCACTTTTAATAATTTTGTAAATACAATTAAGTATAGATGTTACATACACCGTACCCATACTACCGTTAATTTACTGTTATCTCAATTATCCTGTTCAAGTTTATAGTTTCCTATGAAAGATCATTGTAGATAGAATCATTCACGCGGAAAATTAAAGTGTATGGAGTTAATAAAACGCCTGATAAACACGAGGAACTCGGCTAAGTTTCGGTGCGGGTACTAGCTGTGAACTCAAGTTTTGTGTTTCGTTGAGAAGCGGGAGTTGATATTTATGACGAAGCTTTTGGAAGTTGATTGTGTAGGTTCGATCATAATATCTACGGTCGTAAAGAAAATCGGCGCAATCGTCCCTTATTCAGACCATCATCGGGTATCATTAAGCTATATTGGGGCGGTCTAGAATACTCCCCCAATCCCATGCTGGCAAAACAGGGTGTCGTAAGAGGCGACAGAAGTCAGCCTGCTTGGTGGTAGGGCTTCGCGTAAGGATTGTATTATCAGTATTATTATTTAAGACATTAATATTATTACTGGTATTATTATCGTTTTGTGAAGGCTCTCTGTCTAGCTACCACCCTCTTACTTGAGTCAGCCGCCAATCGACTCGTCGTGTTCTGTCCGGGGGCTGTAGTGCCAGTACTTTCTTTCTTACCTTTTTCTCATTTCCTAGCCGACAACGCATCAGTGATATCATTGATCTTGCTGATATCCATGGGCGACGGTGACCACTTATCATCAGGCTCGTCTGCTCCTTTGTCGGCTATTAACATAAAACCAACACAACGTACTTTGCTCGTGCACCATGGTGAATAGTAGAAGAGACGATGAACCTAGGCCCCACCAACTGATCTGGCTGAACTTTATACCATACAGCAACCTATTCCTCAAGAACGAAATGAGATGCTTCATTTGTCGGCCAATTTTAATAGTTTTAACAAAGAGTCTTAGTAGTAGGCTTATGGGATAGCAATAATGTCAACTTTTTCTTAATAGTTTTACCACATGGACCTTTTTTTTCGTAGGGAAAACGTTCAAAAGGTACCTGATACCGTGGGAGCGACGCCGGGTTACGTGGAATTTTTATCGTATTAGAACCCCCTCGGAGGCCTCTCTCGGCGCTACATAGAGGACTTCGGGATTTCCGACGGAATGCAAACGGAAACCTCTCAGCGCGATGCTCCTGTCGGGCTCTGTTCGGAAGGGGCAAACTGTCTCGTCTCGTATCATTCGATCTTAGCAACGGTACGTGGCCACACATACCATCGTCCTTCTTTTCCGGGGTCGCTAGCCTGACGGATCGAGCTCCCACTTTTAACGCCCGAAACCCCAGTAGTCCCCTGTTAGTCACCTCTTACGACAGGCAGGGGATACCGTAGCTAGCCAGCTGTGGTCCCGAGCTACAGGGACATCACCACATGGACCTACTAGTAATATTATTCGGTAAAAATATAATGACTGGAACTAACAGAAGGGTGGTCACCTTAACATCGTTCAGATTAAAAAACGGTTGCTTAAATTACATCATCCCAATCCAGGCGAATTATCAGAACAACTATATAAAGATTCTACCACCACTCGTCCTAATCACAAATAAAGTAAATTAAAAACTTAGGTTCTTACTCTAAAGCTGCTGTCCGCTCTCAGGCTAATTTACGTCCCATTAAAGTTTTATGCTGTAGCAGTTATAAAACTCTGTTAAAAAACTACCCAACTATTAGTATTAAACTATTTATCGAATGTCGTAAACGTAGAATATAATGAAGTTGAGCAGTTTTTATATATTTATCGCGAATAGATGATTTATTGAACCAGAAGAATACACCTCAAACGTGCTCATCTTACGGGAGCCTGTATCAGTAATGATATGATTATGATCATTATAAATAATTGTTACACTAGATACTAGACGGAGTTACGGTATGTACCGAATTCGGTAACTATTTCATTGCGCGTGAAGCATCTAAATTTTGTTTGTAATCATCTGGGCGCGTCCGTCTATCTTTCAGTCCAATACAACCTTCTATGCTATTGAATAACTTTACCCCATACACATTATTCGGATAGTATCCTTTCATAGTAGCAGGGCTCGTCAGCTGCGTGGCTAGCTACCACCGAGGAGGATGATAGAGTAATGTAGAATGTTGGTAGAAGGAGGCTGTGTTAGAATGAGCCGTAAAATATGTTTAATATGTTCCAGTAGATTTATCGAAAAGTCAATAAAATGTTGGTTTTCCGCTCTCTTCTTTGACATCCGTCCTTTAACGGGATCGATTACTTCTATCCAGATGGCCCACTTGCTCGTTGTGTGGCCGCTCAGATACATTAAGAGCCGTTTCGTATATATAACTTGCGATCTTCGCCGACGTCTAGTATCTCTTGAAAATTTTTCTCATACCAAGTGATCTATGTGTTTGGGATTGTTTATACATATATTAAAAACCCTTGTGTAACAACTAATGATAAGATTTCTTAAACATATCCGTGCTCACGACGGCACGTTGAGTCATCAATTACTTTTAGATAGATGTCGTTAAGCCACGTCGGAGGCCTTCAGGCGGCATAAGCAATATTGGAGCCCTGCAGTCGGCCGGTCATAGGCTGTAGATATTAACATTCTCTTCATGTTCATGTATCATCAAGTCGACAAGCCTGTTGAAATTTTATTTCGAAAAGAATAAAAAATAACGTTTCATAAAAATAAGTTTATTTAGTAAATGATATTATAAATATTTCATAAAAAACTCCAAAAATAGTTTTAGCAGCTACATTTTGAATACAGTTTATATAATGTTTAAAGATTTTGTTAACATTTTCTTATTTTTTAAAATTGTTATTGGAGCTCTTTCCATACAATTTTCTAAAAGTTTTTTTCTTTTACAAATATTAAAAAAAATGAATAGTTGCATTTGTTTCGCAAAAATTTCGAAAATATTTTTGCTGGCTGTTTCAGCCTCATGAGAAACGTTCGCACTCTATCTGGTTCGCTTCGTATCATCTCACAGAAGGCCATCACAGGACTGCTTAAGGCTTTCTTTATTACATTTCTTTTCCAACATTTAGCATTAACCTGCTACATGCGGGTTTTAAAACCAATAACGCAAAGACACATTTTACCGAAACAGTGAATAGCTTCCACAGAACGCGTCATATTGCTCAACACTTCAGATTCAATTTGTTTTGTTAACTGTCGCCTTTAACAACCCGACAAAAGTATTTGTGAGACACATTATGTATCTATGTTTATTTACGTGACTTGTTTCAGTTACGTGGATTGTAAACTGAGAAGTACTGGAGTATTTGAAGAAAATTGCTTCAGAATGGAAAATTTGCTGATATACGAGCACGTATATAGATATGAATAGTATAAGTATAGATTATTATTATAATGTACAAACATTGTAACACAAGACCGTGACATTTTCAATCATGGATTAGTTTTGCAATGATACTCGTAATGTTATCGTACACAGCAACTATCTTTACATTTGTTACAGCAAATATATTTAAAAAGAGTTGAAATATTACTATCCGTTGAGCTATTAATCCTCAAAATCTATCATCATATTAAAGCCATATTCAAGGCACACTAACTTCTAGCCATCTCCTGTATATACTAAAAAAATTCATTTTTTAAATTCGATTCATAAGCAACTGAGTTATGGATATAACATACACACGAATATAGAACACCTCCGTTTTTGAAGTCAATTGTTATAATAAAATATCATGCTCTCGTTAATTTGGATATTTAAGAATTAAAAGGAATTTAACGAAAAATATAGTTATTATCTTAAAGTTTTAAATTTAATTCTAGCTATTTTTAAAACTTAGCACAAGAATTCAAGCAAATAGCACGCAGTGGTAATTCACCAAAACAAGGTATAGCTTTCAGAGAAAACTTCATTTATTTCTTCTTTAGCTGCCAATCGGATTAAATGAAGCTGGTTAAACGGCTCACTGACGTAACCGGTTGTAAAAATCAGTGACGTAACCGGTTGTAAAATCGTTTAAGTTTATGAGTAGCCCGGAGTTTCTTTACATAAGTATTCAGAAAATGAATGAATAAAAGGAAATATTCAATATTTCTGTCGTGTTGTTTGCTTTACTTCAAATACTTTACATTGGTTTTATCGCTCTACTAACGCCCTTGTTTTTCTTAAAAAAACCTGCGCCTTATGTTTACAAATAGCACTGACATCCAAAACTGTTGTTATTTATTATTTCAGGCGTTCAATAAATTTTATGTTTGTCGCTTTTCATTATTTTGTGTATCGGTTTATCGTCATTAATATTAAAGTTTAATTTCCGAATTAGAAGTATAATAATTTATTGCAATAATTGTAAGACATTAGTTAAAACTTTGTTTACAATCCTTCTAAACTTTTATTTCATATTCTGCAGCAATATATCCATTTCCCGGAATAATAAATATCCTAGTTAATGTAATGTAATGTAATGTTAATAACAGATATAGAAGAATCCGGTACACATGGGAATCTCAAATAATTTTTCTCACAAGCAGTACCTCAACAGACCGATTCGACCCGATTTCACTTTGAAGTTAATTAACCCGGTCGATCACTTACAATACCACAATCCGGTCAGCTACGAACGCTTCATACCCCTTGCTATCATTAAGCTTAAAGCTACGTCTATAAACAGACACCGTTTTCATGCCCTCGAAACGAGCGTAAAATATCAGCTGGCACTGCGCTGATAAGATTGCAAACCTACTTCGAGGAATTTCGCATTAACCTTTCATCTGCCTGAATATTTTTGGTAGTGTTACTATAGTTACAGTGACCTACATTTAAATATCGCAATTGTGGTTTGACTATCATTCGTTCACCTAGAACCTTTAGGTCGAATCCTGTAATTTATGAAACGTACCTACCTGTTTATTCTCTTGTCCATTTACTACAACCCTTGGCAGTAGTAACTGATTGACCAAGTTATTAATCAACAGAGGGCGTGGTCATTGGTGGCGTAAGAACTTCTGACAATTAGGAAGCTAACCCCTAAACTCATCCTCACTAAAGTAGCGTGGGAGATTACACTCCACAGAAGAGACACGTGCCCTGCAATGGATGGCTAATGGGTCGAAGATATTATTGGAGTTCTGTTGTTGTCGATTAATAGGTGAAACATGAAAAAAAATTGGACGTGTTCCTGGGTATGCATCGTTGTAGACAAAGGGATATAGCGACCATTTAAACAACTTCTTAATTTCTCACAAGGCTGCTGGGCTGGGCTGTCATCATTATAATATTAGTATAGATACTGCACTTCAGAGTCACTAAATAGTATTTGTTTTTCTTAATTGTATATTTATTACGAGAGCATAAGTATGTATTGCTTTTAAATAAATGAATTGGTTGATGGAAAATAAATAAAGTTTTCCCATTTAGAATAATAATAATCTACTTTAAATTATCATTCATCTTCTTTGCAACTTTTATAACTCAAACATAACCATTCAAAAGACATTTCTTGAGGTCCAGTTTTGACAGATACCTGAATGTTTTTTCAGCCGTATTTAAATCCCACCCTAACCGTTTATAAACAATATTATCCTTTCAGCAGTGCAACTATCACTTGGCACTAAGTTGATAAGATTGCAGGGACTAAGAGCACTTCGAGGAATTTCGCATTACGACTTTGAATTTGTATAATGTCTCAGCTTAAGTTTAAATACACAATACATTGGATTGAAATTTATTTAAAATAAATTATATTAATGCATTTGCTAAAAATGTATATTGCATGTACTATAAGCACCTTTATGAATATATGTAATACTGTTCATTTTTAAATAACTTTGCAATACATTTCAGAAAATGTTATTTTGTCGATGACAGATGAATTCTTGATTTCTTAAAATGTAAAATTAAAAAAATATTTGTAAAATAAAATTGACACAAACCATATAACATATAGGTACTTGTATTTCCCAGGCCCTCATCTTTATAAGGTTTTTCTATCGGATATCTGAGCTCAGTTACTTAAACTTCATTGTACAATAGCAGAGTTCGTCACCACCGAGGTTTGGTGATGTATGGAATCCTAAAAAATCATAGTATATTATAGTGTATTATAATCCTAGTAGCATCTGCCCAATAGCTATCTGCGAACCAAAATATATATTCCGATCATAATGACAGCTCGGCTCGCATTTTACCTCACAGCAGCGTTCAGCGGCTGTACCGTTAAAGTCGACAGGAAACTGACGAGAATTAACATAATTGTATTACTCGAGTCGAGGTGTTTCATAAAAATATATTAAAGGACACCTGCGGGCAACTTTTGCTCCTAAAAATTATTTATTTGAAACTTCTTTCATAAATCAGGGTGAACTTGTTTACGAAGTAATTTCGTACCGACCCGTTTTTCAGGGGAGTAATTTTTCTGGACCGCTCGATTCTGAAAGGGTACGGACTCAGTCGTAACTCGGCAACTTTTTTGGACAAACAGGTATCATCAAATAGTTTAGTATTATTACTTACCACTTACTCAGTTTATGGGTAATGATACGGTAGGAAAGTTTTAAGATTAAGATTCGTTATATAAGATGGTTATACGGTAGTTAACTTATGGTCCTCGGTAAAGTCTGGTTAGTAAAGCGAAGGCCAGTCTTATCAAACTATTTTTTGCCATACACCGTGTCATATTTTACGATACCGTTAATAGTAAGATTTATATGTACAGAATCGTATCGTAAACAATCGTTTTTACAAACGTATTCTCGATTTTTAGGTTTCATGATAAATTTATTTGTTTAGTATTTGTGCTCAAAGCGTAATTATAAAGGTACATTAAAATTGTATCTATGATGAAAAGGCTTACCTTTGACTATGCCTAAATATGTAGTATAAACATTGTAGCATAATTAATGTTTACGGAAAACCTCCTACTCCGTGTAACGGTTATCTAAAACCAAAATAAGGAAATAACGTACTTATAGAATGGAATGAAAATTATTAATAGCACTGTTAAAACAAAAAAATATTTTTATGTTTAAACATAAATAATAAAAAATGAAGATATTTTCATACCGAAGACCTGAATCAGTTTGTTATCCAATTTAACATTGATTTATTCCAAGACGACGCCAAGAAAAATTCTAATCTACTAAGAAAGTTGGTTCGATATTATTATAATATTCAAAAGGGCCAGTTTCAGCGCAGAATTTATGATTATTCGAAAAGTACGCCAAAATGCTCGTTTAGGGGGCAGGTTTACTCACACTACAGCTAAACGTACTATAAAATAATAGCTCAATAATAGTTTAAACTTGTTGAATTACTTCTCAGGCTTTTATCAATTTGTAATACTTAATCAGAAATGTTATTTTAAAAAATTAAATACTTCAAATTTGTATTTTTTCTATTCATCATAATATTTAGCTCTGGATCTAAATAGAAGATCTCACACTTCTTTGAGAAAATAATGGTAACTCTTTTTGGGTAGCTTTCTTCATGATGCATTGAATACAAGTAAAAAATTATACCTACATAACATAGACATAAGAAGACTTTAAACGTAAGAAGCCCTTGCAAAATCGGAACTCAAATCCACTATTGAATCAGGTCGATTATAAGGAAGATCCAAGCTCAGCAGTGGGACAAGATAGATTGTAACAATACTGTTTTATTTAATCCCGTATTTTAAACAAAGGTTATTTATACGCAGTGACGACTGAACTACACGAACACACTACTACACGCAGATAATTTTCGGTTGTGTCTCGCAAGCCTCGAATTTTATTGCGAACAACTGATGTTGGATCAGATGACAGATAGATCACAACGAAAGTTACTCTAAGGCCCACACTTTATTGTCTACTTCGGACCATCAACAATGAATTCCCGTATGTTTCTGGCAAGGTCAAGGTATGACTGAAAAATTAATGATGGCCCTGCGATTTAGTTAATGGAAACCCTACTTTTTATACGAATATTCCTAGGCTCGTATCCCAGGTAATATACCTATGTAACAGATAGATGTTTGTTTTTATATCTTGTTAAGTATATGGTTTCTTATTTACTTTTTTTTACAACTTTATAAATGTTTTAAAAAACATATATTCCGCTATTAATTATGGAATGGAAACTATCGCTGCTTCGCATGTTGAATCAAGATAATTATTTTTTTTATATAAAAAACAGATTTGAAGTTACTCATATTTTTTCTTTTTACAACTCACAGTCAACAAATCATTTACAAAACAACAAACCCATAATTATCTTATCAAAATCCATCCTTTATTTCTTATGTTCCATTTAAAAAACCGTCAAAACATGAATTCTACTTTTTTATGACTTTTTGCACGATCAAATGGATAACACTTTACAAAAGCAAGTGAAAGTCCGAGTCGCGCTACGTTTATTGCCACAGTGCGTACGAAACCTCACGACGCGACCATGATGTTCGGTTATGCGTCCCGCGAGCATCGCCTTTTATCGCGAACAACCGAAGTTGAGACGGGAACAGACAAAGGATAGGTTACAACCAAAGTTGGTATAAGGCCCTCGCTTTATTATCTCTATTGCGAGTGTAAACTATGACTTTACGTATGCTAATAGCAATTCAAGTAACAACTGACGAATTAAAGACGACCCAGCGACCCTGATTGTCGAATGCCGGGTTCCGGATCAAATACCGTAACATGATAAATAAATATGTATTCACGAATCTTTGTTGATTTCTTAATTATGCATATTACAAGTTGTAACACCGTTTTTTGATTGGTATCTTCGATAGCTACTTGATTACCTAATGTATAAAGGTGTACTTTAGTAGTTACTTTTTTTACGTTAATAGAACACTACGTCAAACAATACCGATAGGTTATTGGTTGAATTTATGTATTAACCGTCACGTGTATGGTTTGTGTCATTTGGTCAATACACTAGACATGTATTTCCGTTACTTCATACAGTTTACATTACCAATAATACCTTTTAATCGTAATGCAAATAAATAATTTTGACAGACGAGTTTGTTTCAGTAATGTGATTCTTTTCTCCTTATGGGATTGACGTGAATTATTGTCAGTTATCAATCAATTTATTAATTTGTTTCCAAAATATTAATATAAAAAGTATTTTTAATAAAAATATGTACGTAATTATGTTGTGCAGTTTCTTAAAGGTTAATTCCTTAAATTAAATAATTCCTTAACCTTACGCGTAACTTATTACGCGTAACCGGTGTTTATTAATGAAGTTCTTTGTGAAAACAGATAATTATTACTTTAAAATTTGATAACTTTAAAATAATAAACTAATTAAAAGTGCTTGCAGTATGATGTCGTAGTGAATATTTTTAGCCGTATTAGGGCGGCCTAGAATACTCCCCAATCCCATGCTAGCGGAACAGGGTGTCGTAAGCGGCGACAGATGCCAGCCTGTTTGGTGGGTTCGTGTAAGGAGTATTAGCAAACTGCCTTCACTTTGCTTCAGAAAAACTAACTTATACATTAAAATAGCATCTGCATTGTTTTAGGACTGTGTTTTTCTCATTCTGTGAATTAGAAATACATATATTAAATTCATAACTTTTTTATTCGTGGACGGATTGAATTGAACGACGACGACGACCTGTCTTCCAACGCGCCCGCTCGCTTGCGGGATGGGTGCGTGGGGTATTCGGGTGTCAAGGGTCACCTTTTTACCCGGGCTGAAACTCGGGAGAACAAGAGTCTCCCGGTGGAGGGGAGGACCCCGCCGCTGGGCAGGCGTCCTAATAGTCCGTCAACCGTGCCAAGTTCGTAGCCAGACTTCCCCCAGATAGGCGGGGGCTTAGTCCGGCTGAATGAGCTCCCGCGGAAGCGGGAACCCCTCCGGTGGTCTCGCATGGAGGGGTGCGATCCCCCGAAGTGCCACGTGTGGCCCGTTGTCGGCTCGGTCGTACATCGACCGCGCCAACCGGACCACTTGAATTGAAACGAATTTTAAATCTAAGTGTCGCTTACTGCAATACGTTAGTGAAAATCGCAATGAAATCGAATAAGCCGTTTCTGAGATTAGCGCGCACAAACGCACAGACAGACACAAAATTTCTAACTATTATTTTGGGTTCTATCGCGTTAATAAAGGCCCCTAATAGACGTTTTTTTCATATATCCTTCATGTACAGAAAGCGATCAATTATGATTTTATTATAAATATGTGTAGATTATTATTAAGTCATAAATATTATTACTAGTATTATTTTTCGATGAATGCGTAAAGGAATGCTTGAGGTACGGCTGTCCTCTACGGCGGTATGTCGTTCTATTATTTTCCTGGTCTGGCAATTATCGTATAAACTTAACTTGCCATTTATTATTACCTTATAAATTCCATTTACTCGTACTAATTATTATTACATTACGTTACCTTATCATTTATAATTACGTACGTTTATTATTGTTCTGACCTGTTAATAAAATAAATACAAAAGTTGGTTACGAAATTACCTCGTTTTAGTCAATCTTACCTTATTTTATTTTACATTACCCCATTTATCCTTACACAGTGTTACCAATACCTTATACAGAAAAATAATCTGAGCTTACCAGTATTGAGTTTACTCGGGATTTTTCTGCTGTGCTAGCCAAGGTCTGGTTGGCAAATTACAAATATCGTCAAAAAATATACAAATACCAGCGAATATTACGGTCAAAAATTGTAAAAAGAAACAAATTATAATTAGCGGAAATATCACATAAAAGTGCAGACTTTAAAAGACACAAACATTTTAATACTTTTGTAAGCGGTGTAAGCGACTCCATGTATCCTCATGTCCGAGCTAACCTCCCCTGTTTTGCGGCTGCTGCACCGAACAGTCCTTCCTGTTGGTGGTAGCTAGACTCTGTGCAACCCGGTTTAATCCCGATGGTACCTTTATGGTGGTAGGACATTGCGTCCGCCTCGATACCTATCAGTAGGTATTATTCAAAAATCAACCGAGAAATGTTTCATACGTTTTTCTGTCGCGTGTTGGAGAAGTAGTAATAATGTGGTCGGTCGCCAACGTGTCGGTGATGTCTTTGGTCTTAATGATGTCCATGGGCGACGGTGATCACTTACCATGAAGTGGCCTGTCCGCTTGTTTGACGACTAGTTACATAAAAAACAATAGCTAATATATTCCGATTACTATAACAAAATGGAAGAAAAATAACATTGGAGCAAAGAAATTGACTCCTCAACACATTCACAAAGACTACAGACGGTCGTTAATGACATTATGACATTATTATTTTATACAAATGAAGAAAAATTGAGGAATATCTCGAAGAAAACGCGTAGATTATATTTACAATTTAAATAGAACGATCGTTTTAAACTCGGTACTTATGGTTTTAATAAAGATCTGAAGGGTTCTCGAGCGAATATCTTTGCAAAGAATCTACATTAAGAGTCGGGGACTAGTATTTTGCGTTCTTATTTTTACGTTCTTAAACGCTGAAGAAAGACAGTCCTTTCATCTTTTGTATTGTAAAATGTGGTGTTTGAGTTATTTTGTTTTGAAATCTTTCTCGTTTAAGCCGCTTGTGGGACTGTTTGAGGCTTTGTGGGCCTGTGTGGGGGATAGCGCGTTAAGCGATTTTAAACGAGATGTTTGTTAGACTTTGCGGTTAACACTCGTAGAGTCTACTCACCCTGATGATTGGTGAACACGTGTTGGTGACGGTATGTGTGTTGGTATATACTTTTCTTTGTGGGAAGGCGGGAGGTATATACCATCATACATTGTGTAAATTAATACTAATTTAATAACAATGAATTTCTGTAAAGTAACGCCTGAAACTATCAACTATATTTTATTATTTTTTGACTTAAGTATAAAAATTCGGAAAAATCTAGCTTTGTACCCGGACAGCCAAAAAGACACACTGTTCTGTTCTTATTTTTCTATCTATGTCACATAAAAAAGTATGTTCTTCTCTAGTGCTGTACTCACTTGGGATTTATACATTTTTAATCTTGACAATAAAAAAAACTCATTACAATAATCATAAATCTCACACAGACGTCACAATCAGACGCCATATTATTACTTAACAGCACATACTATAATAAATATAATATAATATAATATAATATAATATAATATAATATAATATAATATAATATAATATAATATAATACATCCATAATATAATAAATCCACCACAAAATCAAAGCCTCACTAAAGAAAATGGCCACAGATAACGATACATTGAAGAATTATAAAAATATAATTCTCACACTGAAAATAGCAGCTTTACTATCAAAACCACCCAACACGCAAATTGACTGCCGGGTGTGTTTGTTTAGAGCAAACACCGTCAACTCTGTACAACTATTTGATATACATTGAAGTGTGAGTTTGAAGGGCTGTCTTGTTATATGCCGGGTTATTGGTAAACGCCGCAATGGATGAAGAAGTGTCATGTTTCGTACGGCTTCACCCAGAAACCACCCATATACCATTACCACTTGTCTCATAGTACACATTCACTAAATTGAGCACTTTGGAGCACTTATGCGACGCGGAGCAGTTCACGTGGCGCTTTGCACGTTAATTAGAATTTTCAAAGGCCCCTTGATTTGCTTGTCACATCGACAACTAGAAAAGACAATCGATTGAAATGCCAATATAGTTTATTCTTTTTTTTAATTTCTTATTTCGTTAATCATTGATTCCTTATTTATTTTAAATTCCCTCAAGGGCGTAAACGGTCTGAATTCAAATTTATTTTTTCTTTTTTTTTCATATTAAAAGTTATTGCATCGTTATATTCCTGATGATAAGCGGCAATGCAATCTTATATCTCAAAGCTTATTATTTGCAAATTTTCAACGTGCATAAGTGACATACATAGTAACTACATACATAAGTTTTGTGAAATTGGAGTCAATACTTGGCTGGCATGCCAGTTTATCATGATAAACCTTTAGCATTTGATTTTATCCCTTTTAAATCTTGTAGTCTTGTCTGACGTCTGCTGGGGAACCGTTAAAGACGAAGTTTCTTGGATTTTATTGGAAAATATGGAACGATATAATATACGCGATACATAAAAAGCTTTTGTTCTCGTAATTGAGTCAGATTACCTCGACTGGCATACATTATATTGGGAGATCTTTTCACCTTATTTTCTCAGTTCCCTACTAAACGGTAGAACACATCCTCGGCGGCTGTGACATTTGAAGCCGCGATTGTCTCAGACAGCTTCCAGCTGAATAGTATCTGGCGTCAGTTAGGTACTTGCCCAGTATCTTATTCGCGACTCGTTATTTTTAACCAGGAAAATAATTTCTACATTCATTTTCAAAAGTTAATTGTATTTCGCATCATTATAACAGTTTAACGAGGTATTTTTGACGTGAAACTTGTTCACAACATAACAGTTAAATAATAATATATATCTGCAATTTCGAATGATACATAATAGTGAACAAATCAAATCAAATCACACAAACATAAAGATGTTACGACAATTGTGGACTCAATTATAAAACACATAAATGATTTATTACGTTTTTCGGGACAGAAACCAAAAGACTAAAACAATTACGTTAAATTCGCTAAGTCTGCTGTGGACTAGTTTCGACGTGCTCGCGACTTCAATTTGAGCATCTTTAGCATTGGTTGGTTGTTTCCGTTAGATGGCGCTTGGAAATTTTCGGGTGCTTAAGATATATCAAATCTCAACTTGGTAAGCTCCAAGTCTGTTTAAAATACGATTATATTTTAATTTATTAAAATCATAATTTCATGGTACAATTTATTGTCCTTAAAAAATTGGTAATAAAAAAATATTATCCCAGTTCATAAAGCCAGCATCGCTTACACAAGTATTGTTCATTTCATAACAATGATATCGTTGCAAAATGGCCATCAGTTGTATGTTGCTAGCAAGCTTGGCGTTAATTAACTAAGAGAAACTTGAGGTTTATGTGAACATTGTTATATTGCGGTTATGTTATTTTACACGTATATATTTTATACGTATATTCACTGTACCATTTATCAAAGAGAACGAAAATAGTATGCCGCTGGAAGCTTCGATCTACATTATCCTGGATAGGTAATTTACTGTTAATTAAATGAATTGTATTATATTTATTCGATTATATAATATTTATTGTTGGTTTTTACAAACATTTTTCGAACGTCAAACTACGCCATCGCTTCAACAAATCAAACAATATGCACGAAATCTGAATTTAGGTCCAAATCAATAATTATTTTGGATACAGCAATGAGCGTCTAGAAAGATGTTATAAATAGAAACACACGAGCAGAAAGTTTAAGGCTTGTAGCTTCACAAACTTTTGAGATATCGAGATGAAATATACTTAAAAAATTTATTCTAAACTCTGAAAATTTTAACCTAATCTATCTCGTATTTAGCTCCAAAGATGGAAAATAAATGTAGGCATACAGACTACAATTGTGAAAACACTACATTGAATTTAATTATTATATATTTTACTTTTATTGATCTTTAATCTGAAGTTGTACAGACTGTCACTCTGATTTTAATGTAGCTGAAGAATGTTATTACACACATAATCTTTTAGTGTTCACAGCTGGGCTTGCGTCCCTCTCACAATGTGAAAGGTAAAGGCCAAAGTTTCCCACGCTGCTGAGTTTGATACGCTTTCGAGAGTATTATAGGGAACTCGCAGACCATTCTGAATCAACTTCCCCTACGTGGTGCATGCTGCTGAACAACGGACAAAATCATGGGGAATGGTCCCAACTGTTGGTGGACGCTCGGCTCTACCATCCAGCTTAATTTCCCCGCTTGTAAGATGCTTACTATTAATGCTTATTTGCTCTTTTGTCGACTAATTGATATGTACATTAGGTGACATTCAAAATAAGGTCATTTTAAATTGGGTTTCCTGTGAGAGAAACCGACATTCTAACCACTAATCTATCATTACTGCTAGGCTGTAACTGGAGTAAATATTGAAAATTGAAATATAATGAGAATGAAGGAATCTTAGATCTTTTTGATTCAATAGACTCCGGCTCCTAAGTTAATAAGTTCTTTAAATAAAATTTAAGAATATGACAGTAAGCTTTCATAAAATAAAAATTCCAGGTAAGGTTTATTTTATCCTATCAACAAATATATTTATGAATTCTTTTGAGGTAGACGTATATTGCGATACTTACGTTCGTCTCATGGTCATCTAAGTTAAATAATGAATGTACTCGTATATCCCGGATATGTCCAAAATACGAATTTCCGATAAGGATTCCTCATTAATCAATTACTAAAATTATGCTTTAGAAATGCTTATGTATTTATTTGCTTCTATACACGTAGCATAGCGTCACTTGCGGGTCAACAGTTCGGAACAATGACGTCGCAGCAAAATGGCCGCTGCGAGAACAAACTGAGCGTCAGCTCGAGTGGTGTAGCGACTAGCGAGCGCACTGAATCTATGTAACGCGGGTGACACGACGTGTTTGAATAACTCTTTGTGCACGTTATAGTTGTGAGCATGTTACAATGTTTTTGTTTTTCATCCATCCTGTAATTAAAACATTTAAAATTAATTGCATGGGGGAAGTGAAGTGTTTTTGCAACGAGTTTAAACTCTATTTTAATGTTTAATGAAGCTTTTGAAAAATGTTTTTAGCGAATGAGTGAGCAAAGAACTATTTAGTCATGAATAGACAAAATGTTTTTAAATTAAGTTTTTACACTGCATCATGAACGTAACTCTTTTTTCACTGTTGTTACATTCAACAAATGATGTTGAAACAAACAAAAAAAAATTGCAAAAGCAAATTCTCTTACATACAAACTTAATCCCTTTTCCTGCATATAGATATGAATAGATTTAATAGTCTAAATCGTATTTTTTGTGGCCTGAAGGGCAGACGAACAAACAGACGAGCTACCTTATGATAGAAATTCATCGTCGGCAATGGACATAGGCAACCCCAGAGGAGTCACCAATAATACAACGTAAGCGCTAGATGAGAGCTCTTTTTATACATTTGTGAAATGAGTCCATATCATAGTACCCCGGGAATACCTCAAAAAAAATTACGAAGGCCAAAACTATCATACAAACTAGACTCGTGGAGAATTGCCACGAATCGGTTCATCAACAAAGAGGTTTTGGCTGTACGTACATACATATAAATTACGCAGCGATTAGCGCAGTCCAAAAGAAAGATTTGAAGAATTCCGCCGTAACTGAACATCTGTCAGTACATTCCACGTTTAGTAAGAAAAGCCATTGAGATCTAAAACATATCAAAAATTTTAATAGAGAAAATGGTTTAAAATAAGCTCATGTGTGGATTCCAGTGGCTAGTTTGTGTTAGGTGAAAACAGTGTCACGTTCAATGTATGAAGATGTAGTTAGAGTAGTGAGTCGTGATACCGTGTAGGTACCGTGTAGGTACCGTGTAGGTACCGTGTAGGTACCGTATAGGTAATCGTCCTGGGAACGCAAAACAAATTAGACGTACATTTCATCTGAATTTAGTCAAGTGAAGGCTCATATGATATTAGTCAAGTCTCAACTGTCAACAATTTCTCCCTGCCATTCTCGCCATGACCATGATTCATGTTTATGGGTCGAAATATCAGTAAAAACTACCGTCATTCTAAAATCAACCACAGGAGCCACTGGAGGCGGGTTTCCCGTTTGCTTCTTACCATTCAATGTATCAGTAGGTAATGCTTGTAACTATAATTCTTAGTTAATATTCGTGAAAAAATATTTAAATTTATTTATAACAAACTCTTATAATCAAAATTATGTATCGCGATCCGAATTAAATGAAACCGAACTAAACTCTAGGACCAGGCGTCACGAAAAACATTTAAAATTACTGGTGCCGGTGTTTCCAGAGGGCCCTCACCGCAGCCCTTGAGCGATTCGACCGCGCCGCAATTTACGCGTTCTACGTCGGAAATCTGTTTTACGTAAGCGCGACAATAGCTCCTGAGCACGTTTTTGAACTTTAAAGTTTTCAGGTTAATAATTATGCGCTAGTTTCAGTCTTCACAATGAACCGAGAGCTCGTTGACGTATGCTTTAAAATGTTATTGTTTCTACCAAGTTATTGTGTTACGCTCTGGCTACAACCGCGTTTTATGTGGTTAAAACAAAATATGTTTAATTAACGCGTTATTTTGATATTTAATTTCACATCATTCAAAAATAGTTTTAATTTGAAAATATATTTCAGTTAAATGTCAAAAGGGATTTACTTATTGTGTATAATATTAACTAATAAGACTTTAATAATAATATATACAGTTGTTATAATTAAAAAAAAACAATAGAATTATAATACGCTAAAATTAATTAATTAAAAAGACAAAAACGGTTTTGCAAAAACATACGAGTGGTATAAAAAAAAAAACAGGAATATTTGCAATATAAAAAGAAACTAATAATAACACTAAGAATTTTAAATAAATGGGTACTAAAAATTAAATATTTCGTTAAGCGTGTCTGATCAAATACATCTCTATTTTTCGTCATATAACGAGGACCGAACCAAAAGGATACGTTTCCACTATGCAATGCTTTAATAGGTATTATACGCTTTAAGCTCATAGTCTATGAATCTTTTTCCTTCATTTAGATTTGCAGAAGTTAAAACCGAGAACTCCACATCCACTATTTGTCAAAACTTATCTCAGCAGAATTTTACATTTTTTAACGTTGAATTTTTGTTCCCAAACTTACCAATTTACAGACGGATGGGCAAACGGACAGCCGAGCAGACGGTAAGACGGACAGATGGAAAACAAAATTCCAATAAAATATGTTTTGACCTCTATATGGATAACAAAGCCTATTTTCATTAAAATTTCCAAAAAAAATTAGTCGACCGGTATCATCAGCCTTTTATAGTCCACTGCTGGACATGGCCTCTTCTAGTTGACGCCACGCCGACCGGTCCTGGGTCTTCTGAATTCAACAGCTCCACTCTGTTTTATTCAGGTCATTAATCCACTTGGTGGAGGGCTGACCTGTGTTCCTTTACCATGGCGCGAACACCATTTGAGGACTTTTTTTCACCATTGATTGTCAGTCTTTAAAACGATGTGCCCTGCCTATTGTCACTTTAGCCAACTAATTATACGAGCTGTGTTGGTTACGTTTGTTCCCACTACGAATTTCATTATTTATTATTTATTTGTCCCGTAACGAACATAGCTTTATCCATAGCTCGCAGACTACTTTTGAGCTTTAGGACGAGGCCAACCGTAAAAGACTATATCTCGGAGCCATAGGTTATCACTGGCAACACACATTGCTCGAATACTTTCGACTTCAGGCACTGTGGAATATCGTACGAAAAGATGTCTTAGTTTCCCGAACGATACCCAGCCGCGTCGAATTCTTCGAGCGACATCTTTTTCGACGTTGGACTTTCCCAGCTGCATCATTTGCTCTAGGTAAATGTACTCGTCAACAACTGCGAGAGCAGCACCGTCAGAAACAACCAGTACAGGTGTGACATGAACATTATTAATGTAGATTTTCGTCAAATATTTACGTTAAGCCATACTACAATACGTCTGATGACTATATAGGGCAGTTGTTAACGACCCTACCTGCAAAGAGAAATATGTCAGAGTTCCTTTTGGCAAAAAAAAATTTACAAATCTTGTTTACTTTGAATACTTAATTGTATGAGTCTATGGCATATTAACACAGGAAAACGTCAGTGCTCGGGCCGGGATGGGAACCCGGCCCTGCTAGATAGGGCGTCGTTGGGACTGTTCAGAGGTGAGCCGGACAGTCCCCATGGAGGAGAAGTCTGGCCTTTTCGCCGAGGCCAGCCTGTCGCTGGAGGGATCCTGTTGCCTGCAGATCCGAGACCCTCCAATTAAAGCGGCTGAAGGCTCCCGCAGGGGTTTAGTACGGTATTGCACTCTCAAAGTGCCGAGTCCGACATAGGTCTAGGACTGTCACCCGGGCATCCTGGATATCATCCTTAATGGATTCCCCTGCGACAAAAAAAAAAGGAAAACGCCAGTGCTGATGAACTCGTTTGATCATAATTGATCATAATTGTAATTATTGTCCCATCATCATGATCATTATTGTCCCACTGCTGGGTTTCGTTTTCTTTTCACGCTGAAAGTGTTTAATATTAAAAAAACACCACCCTAGATGACTGCAGATTCTCAGGTTTGCACTTGCCTTCCCGATATTTTTCGTCACCATACCAAGTGACAATTAAATTTTGACACGCAAATAAATTTCCAAACGGTATAGTTCCTATACAGACTTTAAAAGCTAGGCCCTCTACAGTAAATGTAAGATCCCAATACTATACGTGCATAATATATATACATAGATCACAAGTTTTATCTCATGATTGGGGCTGCCTAAAATGCCTTCATCACGTTGCTCCCATGTAGAGGAGTTCTTAAGTTTGGTTCGGTTGAGTCAACTAAAGAATCGCAAGTTCTATGCCATCCAAAAGCTTTAGACATGGCTTAACGAAATTAAGATAACACAATCAACGGGAATCGATAACTTAGCGTGCTTTCCATAGTACGAAATTGCACCAGAAATTTTGTTACTAGCACTCGCAGTTGCTTACCTCCAAACCACAGCTTCCATGTTTATTTGTAAAAATTTTTTTAATATGATACAACCAAGTTTCCTTTAAAAATTCCTGTTTTCTAGGTACTTAAAAAATATTATGCGCCACTCAAGAGGAATTTTTAAAGTTTTTCAACGATTCCTCGTTTGAATTCATAGATAGTGAGCTCTCACCAAACTTGTGCAGCACATTTGAAAGTTACAAACATGTTTGTGGACCTTTTAGGTGCTGAACTGTTAGTTTACGCCTAGTTTGAATACCGTGAAAAACTATAAAGTTTTAAAACCGTAAAGTATGTCATGAATATGCTTATGTTTAACATACTTATTGTTTGTATTGAATAAAATTCAGGCTGTACATTGCTTGAAATTTTAATTTTTGTAAGAACCATTGCTCGATAATTTTTATTACATATTTCTTTCTAGTTCATGTGGATCTTTTAAAATTAAGAAAACATCAAGTTCTGAAGATCGCGTATGAGCGAGCAATATCAGAAGCGGTGAGGAAGTGGTAAATGAAAAGATTACGAGCATCGCGAGCAATTTATAAATAAATTTGCAGCCATGGTTACGAATCTTAAACTTCGCGCTCGGTGCACGCAATAACCTCAATAGATTTTTAAGCTTTTAACTGTTAAAGTTCCAGTATCGTGTGTTCGTTCCTATCGGTGACCTGGAAGACCCTTTCAATAGGGTACATATAAAAAAACTGCACACTAATGTTGGTCACAACCCCCTTCACTTATCCATTCGAAACAAGGAAAGAATTTTTTTAGATATTCATTATGAAAGATAGAGAGAGAGATAATGAGAAACACTGCATCGCCATGCAAGTATTGGAGTCTATGGAGACTCCAATCTCGCTTGGCAAATACTAGTACGATATACATCTTTAAATAAAAATTTGGACAGCGCCATCTACTTTATCTACAAGTTACACATACTGAACTGATAGATCTTTACACTCGGCATCTAAATTTGAATTTATATCCGCTGAGGCTGCTAGTGAACTCCGAGTCTGCATTTTAAGAGCTGTTTGCAACAAACTTTAGGGAAGGTGGTGAACGTTAGAAGGATGGAATAATACGTGCAAAGTACTCGAAGGTACTTCCGTAACTACCTGTGATTCTAGAATGAAACTAATTTTAAATTGTGTATAAAATCAGAGTTATATTGAGGGGTTAGTATAATGCCTTTAAAATTTCGTGAAGATTTCATTTCTTATCCACGACAGCTCCGCACAAATCATTATCATTCGTTAGGCACATAGCCTTTGGAGCGTTCATCTGAATTATAACCGGAGTAACAAGGCCCACCAAGTCTATTGTTGAATAATTCGTTGGCCATTAAGTTGATATTATGGGGAAGTTGGTTAATACTCAAAGTTTTAAAAATATATCTTTACAAAATATCTCAACGCTCGAAACACAATATTGTCTACGTACTTCCTGAATGACGTGCCGTCAAGCCCAGAGCTTGATGACAGACCCAGATTTTTGATTCCAATACGTACCAACCGAGTCCCGGCGACGGCGGAGTGTCGCCATGCGTCACGTCCATGAATACTGCACTGCAAGCTGCGTGCTGCGTTTTTGCTACGAAGATACAGAAAGTTTTTACATTAAATTTAAATTATCACGAGCTTACATTTTAGCAAGTTCATAATTTAGAATGAAGCTGGCCTCCTGTCAGGACTAGAGTAGTTTTAAAAAAGATAAATTTTGGTATCATAGTATATATTAATTATTCTTGAATTCCTTTGAAGTAAGATTCCATTTCATGAATGTCTACAGGAGTAATTGGAATAATTTTTTAGTCATTTCAAATCTTAATACATAAAACTTGTGTATCTCCTGATTCCAAACTCTTATTTACAACATTATTACATCTAAACAACGAAGGTGCTACCGAGAACTAAATCGTTTAATTATAAATATACCATGTCACTTTCGAATTCAGTCAGTTTTTTCGAACGAGCGTGTGTTCTGTAAGAAGAAGACTATTGAGCGGACGGAGTTTTTAAAATGTACCATCTTAGTCACGAGGAGTGAAATGAATTTCTATTATTGTGACATAAACATCCCTTAACGATGGACAGTTAACATTGTATCGAAGGTATGTTAATTTGCACTGACCATAACATTTATTTTTCATAATGTTTTTTATTGAACGAATGAAATCACAACTATTGAACAATATCACGGATTAATTAGTGCTACGAAATTAAAAAGTAAAACATACAAATGCGAGGGATCATGTTTTCCGGTCCCTTACAAGATAAAATAAGACTTCAGGTTAAAATAACACGTATATACTTTAGAATTTTTAGAAGGCAAGGAATAGTAACTGCACTTTTCTGCAGTACTGCTTGGAATGCATAGGGTGCATTTTGTTCACGGCTCTCTCATCGAGATGTTTCAGCAATGGAAAATTTGGCTATTCGTTCTCCATTTTCTAAACTAGTTTCAGACTCTGTGCAAATGCACGAATTTTATCCAATTGAACGACAACAAAACTTACGCGCGAGTTTATTTTATGCGGTACAGCCTGTGTAAGTTAAAAGTAATCTCTTACGTTGTCTTACTTACGTAATTGAAGAGCTTTTTTATATTGATGAAAACGCAGCCAATTTATTTACGTACACGTAGATATTCAATGATACCATTCTCCACATCATTCATACTTCGTCAATCGATTTGAAAGGTGATTTGTTATCGTGAAAATAAAAATGTTTATAACATTTGTGATGTTACATGCCATAAAATCTACGCGCATCTTTCGCTGTCACCCTTCATGTTGTCGTCACAATCATTTTTCTATATTTACCATTAAACTTGTTCGTATAACTTCAATAAAATCTATAGTAATATTATAAAGAGAAAGTGCGAATTTTGTGAATTTGTGTGAATGCGAAAGGTAATCTCGGAAACCACGGCATCTATTTGAAAATTTCTTTTACCATTTGAAAGATACACGTGATTTCTGATGTTGTATTATCATCTTTATATATAATAGTTCAATCCGAACAAATTCGGGGTTAGCTTTAATTGTTATAATGAAGTAGTAATTATTTTGGTTTTCTGTGAATATTACAAAAAATTTACACAGAAAAACGTATATCCTATCAATAAACATTTAATAGTAAATACTACTCTTTATTTTCAACAATTGACACCTACCTCTTATGGTAATCGATCATGCAGGCAAGAAAAAAACAAAAAAATTGTTGCATTTATATTTCTCGTGTGGACTCATTACACCTAAATGGATTCAACCCTGCTTATACTCGGGTGGAGGCGATTATAGATATTTATATCTATACTTACATAATGCAGAGAGAGTGAGAATTTTGCGAATTTGTGTGTATACGGAGGGTAATCGCCGGAACCGCGTCACCTAAGTGAAAAATTCTTTCACCTTTCTAAATATACGTTATTCCGGAAGGACATAGGTTATATGGTAAAAATTTTGTCTCTCTATCTGCAAGCAATAATCTCAAAAACTATATTAAAAATATTAACGAGGATTTGATAATTGTTTGTGAATATAAAAATTAAGCTTCCCGAAGCGAAGCGAGTGTGGGTTACTGGTTATTAAATAAAGTTATAAACGTGGTTCAAGCCACTATTCAACCATAACATAACGTGCCTCATTCCAAATTCAAACCAGAACAAAAGCATTAATAGTGCAGCGTCCTCCGCACTCCGCACTGCAGATAAACATCGCGTTTCGCGTTTATTTCATTAACTTTTCGCCTCATTTCATTTGACTGTTATGACCTCTCCTGCATAATTATATACTCTTAAAAATTTTAATCTCTGTAACAACAAAGGATAAATTTGGAAAACAAATAAACTTCTTTTGTATGATTTTTTTTGTTATTAAATAGCGTAGTATTTAACGCATATTAACATAGATTTTACATGCCGAAAATAAAACATAATGTTCTTTTTAGTTTTTAACTCTACAATTGTAACAGTCCTATTGAGTCTGTACTCAAAATTGTTTTGAATAGCCTAAAATCCAATGTGTATGTTAAATAGATATTTTTTTAATTTTCCCTGTCTGGCTGCCTGTCTGACGCAAAACACTTTGAAGATCCTCAACTTCTATGGGTCTGTACTTATAAACGGTGTAGGACATTAAGGCAGTTTTCCTGTAGTTATTGCAATATATCAATTTATTTTTAAATCATGCAACTACGAAAACCGATTCCTAAAACAATATAACCAAGTAAATTATGATTTTTTTTTATATTTCTGTTAAATAATGATCATAGTTATTTCTGAAGCGACTCCTATTTAATAGCTTGAGGTATAGGTTTGCTGACGCCAAGTAAGAATGTGTTATAAATAAATAAATAAACGTTTACACACTTACACCCCCGCACTAGGATTCCCTGTGTTGCGGGTGGCATGGACATACACAGTTGTGACATCACAGACCCGATGACCATGACCCGAGAACAAATATTTATCTGTCACATAAATGTCTGCTCCGGCCAGGAATCGAACCCGGGACCCCTCGCTCGGCAGGCAGGGTCACTAATAACTGAGCTATGGGGTCATCGAAGTATATGTATATAAATGAAAAGTATATAATATCAGATTCAATATTTATATGTGTGATTGTAATAAAATTTATAAGTCAAATATGTCCTACAGTAAGACATTTATGTTTCTATATTGAAGTCTTTAAAAAACTGTTGTGATTAAAAAAACTAAATGAATCAGTACTGTGTTTAGCCAGTACCTATTTTCAGTACAACCCGTAGGGGTCCAGATGTCATTTCTAACTCGCTATGTCATGTTAATTTAAAGGTATGTCAGATATAAAATCGACGAATATATGGTGTCGCTCTTAGTACCTTACTTTACTTGGTTAAATAACAACAATATTAATTTTCTGTTTATATTTTTTCTGCAAAGATCAGAATAAAACATTTCCTGATTTACAAACACAAACATATTGACAGCAAACACATATATTGTCAGATAAACATTTACAAATGTAATTCGAGTAAGAAACCGAAGTTCACTGCAACAAGATAAATCTTGTCTACGGCCAGACAGCTGACTAACTAGTCTTGCTAATAAAAGCTAGGACTTAACCTCTGTTCCCGCATTTAGGACTTACGGCGAATAGCGAAGGTAGAACGGAAGTTATGGGAATACAATGAGTCAGTTGCCGTTTGAGAAAAGGTTGGAAAAATCCTTGTATTAAGTCTGTATATTTCTTAGATAAATATTGAGAATTGTATATTATTATTGTTTCAGCTGCAAGGGGAGAAGTCTACCACAGATAATTTGGAATAGTGATATAGATTATCTTCGTATCCCAAATAGGTATTACTTGTGACGTACCAACTTTTACAAGTAAACGGAATGAAATAAAGAATGCGTACCAATCCTGTGGATGTTTTATTTGAAAGTAATAATTATCTCTCGTATGTAGATATAAAGTACATGTGGTGAAACTTTGTGACCTTGTTCCTCCAAAAGGAATCATGAGGATTAAGAATTGGAAAAGAGGGTATAAGGACCTAACAAGATCCATCCATTCTGGGGTTAAAGATAATTCTGTCGATTTGTACTGCACCCTGTTGAACAACGGACGAGGCTATGGCGAATGGTCTCTCCTATTAAAGGTCGCCGGGTTCTATAAATCTGATGAACTCGTGGTTGGTGGTAGGGTTCTTATAGTAGAATCAACCGCGAAATGATTTTAAGTAAGATTGCAGTGCTGGAGAGCCAATAATAAACGAGTACAAGTTCGTGATGCCTTCAGTAATACGGACGTCCGTGGGTGGTGACGACCATTTGCCATAAGGTTCGTTGGGTTATTTGTCGTAACATATCATAAAGAATAGTTGTATAGTTAGATTAGTAACTCATAAACTGTCAACAATTCTTCCCCTGCCTTCTTTATTATTCACAATGTCAATGCCTAATTTGTCGTTATAATTCTACAAGCGCCATCACTTAGAATTGATATAATCTTTCCTTTCCGAAGAAATGAGATATTTATTCTCAGATCTTAATCAGTTTCAAATCATTTGACGATCCAAACCGATTAAATGCTGTTTTAAACAAGCTTGTTTCCGTGAAATTTACTTGAATCTTAAAATTTCTTGAGCCAATAAAATGTCAGTACATTATCTGAGGCCCTTTTACGAAGCTATTAAATCCAACAAAAAAGAAAAAGTCTTAATTAGTTACAAATGCCTTCTCGTTTGCCAAAGGTTCGAAAACTTGTCGTACTTAGATACTAAGGTGTCACAGCATAAATGTGAACTTGCAGCATTTTGTCAAAATATTCAGTTTGTTGCGTCTTACTAATATCTTCCGTTACACTGTGGTCTAACGAGAGGGTGCTATATATGTACAATTATGTATAAAAGTGAGTTGGAAAATGGTTGTTTTCGTCTTAAAACTTTCTCAATTTACTGGTTCAACGGAGATAAGGGTATATTAGTACATTTTAGTATAAGTCTGCGTTTTGAGTAGATTATTCGCTACTTTTCCTGTCTAGTTAGGTACGATCGAAGCGAAGTACAGCTAGGATATTTAATTGAACGCTAGGATATTTAGGATAGGATATTTATTGATGACTAATTTGGGAATATAGAACAATCTGTAGGACATGCACTGCTTCGTCCAGCCAAATTGTCAACAGCCAAAACACTTAACGTTTTTGTGGTTATTTATGTAACTGTGTTGTCTACGCACGTTTGTTCATACATTTTGTTAGATTAACAACAATAATTAATAACAATAATTAATCTACTCTATCCCAAACATTGTTATGTAAATGAATCTAGTTGTATGACTGACTTGTAACTTGATGATATTAAAGAAATTTTTTCGATATTAGGAATTCAATTTGCTAGTTGTAAGACGCACTGCTAATAAAACGTAAAGTTACTCTATTATAGTATATTAATTAAGAACACCTCTAGCATATATGACGCCGTGATGATTATTCGAATGATAAGATTAGATTAGTAAGAAAAATCATTAAGGATATTGTAAAGAGTAAAACTTATTTAATTAAAGTTATAAGCAAAATTAATCATTTATACCACTGAAGCTAGCCTGTAGCGGGACGAACATAATGCGGTTCGACTGTGGCGGATAAAACATCCTTATAGAAGAATGACCTGAGTAGAGAGGGTGGTTGCACGCTAGCGGCATGTGCACTGGAAATTTTCACCCAAGTACAGTTTCAATTTGATGAGTAAATAAGATAATTATCATTTTAGTATAAAATTTTGCAAATAATATAGTGTAAATTACACCTACACCTAGTTTTATTCCTGATGTCTGAGCGATATCCGGCATACACATAAATATAAATCTTAGGAATTATCCTCCTGCAATTTCACCATGAAAATGAACTATATACTTAAAATATAAATATGGAAAGCTACTTGTTATCAACTCTTAAACAATGGAAAAGGAAAATATTGCTGGATCACTGACTATTTTGAAATGATTTAAAATATAGCTTCCAATTTAGGCTACCTGAGTTTATATCGACTACATGCTTGGATAATATCTCTTGTGATTGTAATGTTATTGACAAGTCAATAATAAATTGTATTCGTTCAGATCATAGCGGACAACTTGCCACTGTTGAGTACCATTATGACCTTTCTAACCACAGTATAACTTGTAGACCAATCACGCAAGGGAGAATAAAAACTTTTAAAAATAATATTGCTACAAAGATTCCCACATTACCAATAAACGCTAATGTTTTAAGTTTAATTTATTATGAATTTAATGTTATTTTTAAGCAAAAGTTTTAATTTAAAAAGTTTTTTTAAATTAACTGTGATCATAAAACTAAATTTAGGGATTGGGCAACAACAGGAATTTATAAAAATAAAATTAGATTTTTTGAACTCTATGCAGAAATATCAACTTCCACAGACTCTGATTTTTTTAAACACGTTAGAATTTATTCAAAGGCTTTTAAAGTGGTCTGTACGGAAGCTAAATCGATTTTCTAATACAATTAAGAACTTTGCAAAAAAAATCAAAATTGCCTGGAATGTAATTCATAAGGAAACAGGTAAGATAAAATTAAATCATCTTGCTTTGCTTTAAAACTCAATAACGAGAATGTCACTCCCGACAACGCAGAAGACAACATAAAATCACAATAAACTTAAATGCAAACCCTTAACTTGCTATGGATAATATGGAATCATATGTCAATAAGTGCTCCAATTCATATTCAATGCCCAGCTTTAAACACATCACTTGTGATACAGTCATAAAACATTAAAATCTATCAATATTAAGAAAACAAGTCATCTCTGAAGTCTTTTTACAGTTATAATAAAACCAATAATTTATTCCATTGCGCCTCATTTAAGTTTAATTTTAAAAATGTATCGATTGTAGTAGCTTCCCCAATCTAATGAAACATGGTATAATAATTCCTTTAAAGCTAGTAATAACAGCAACCTCACAAATTTTAGGCCCATTTCCATCTTACCAGCTCTTAGTAAAATCATTAAAAAAATAATTTACAATCACTTACTATCACATTTTTACTAAAAAAAATATTTCATAATAATCATTCCGATTTTTTGAGAGGAAAAAATACCACTTATAGGCAACACTCCTTAAACACATTTTTGATGCCTGGGAGTGCAAGCAGGATGCTATTAGCATATTCTGTGACCTCTTGAAAGCGTTACATTGATATATTGATGAATAAACTTAGGCATTTTGGTGTCTCTACACAATCAAATAGCCTCATATTATATTATTAATAGAGTAAAATAAAAGTAGTCATTAATGGAATAGAACCCTCAGGGGCAATCATTACCGTGGGAGTCGATTTTTATATTATAGAAAAGAACAGTTCGCGTCATTTTACAACCTCAGGCCTTTTTTTTTTGTTGACGAGGGGGAAACCTTCAAAAGGTACCCGGTGCCGTGGGTGCGACGCCGGGGTATGTGGGATTTTTACCGCACTAAAACCCCCCCGGTGGCCTTCCTTGGCGCTATGATTGGACTCCAGGATCTCCATCGGAACACGACTGGAGTCCTATGAGCGCGTGCCCCGTCGGGCTCTGCTCAGGATGAGCTGACGATCATCCCCGAATTTCTGGTGTTACGCCGGTATGCGGCCACACATACCGAAATCCTTCCCGGGGTCGTTGGCAGGACGGTTCAGGCTCCCACCCTGGCCGCCCACGACCCCGGAAGCCCCCTTTTAGTCGCCTCTTTCGACAGGCAAGGGATACCGTAGCCAAATTCTGGTCCCGGGCTACAGGGACACAACGTCAGGCCTAGGAACTCAATACCATAATGTAAATTAAAAGCATACGTCAAAAGCTTCATGATTACTTAAAAGAGTTTGTAAAAACCATCTTCGAATAAATATTATTTCAGTATTCCGTATCACCTCTCAAATTGTCAGAAGAATATTTTTTAAGCAATCAAAATTCTGTCAAGAAACGAATACAATATACACGTAATTTTTTCCCTGCTAATATTTCGAAATAGTGCTTTAACATGGAGAAGGAGAATAGAGGAAATGAACTCCTCTGCGCTTATTTTAAAATTTTGATAATTCTTTTAACATGAACAGAACTGATTTCAGTGCTGGTTATTTCCGTTGGAATTTGTTATTTACTTATTCACCGATTATTTATATAATAAGCATTGCCTACGGGTTATATAATTTCCACTTTCTTTTAATATTTTAACTGGCAAGTGAAATCAACTGTACTTAATTGTAGAATTGAACACAAAGACAAATAAAAAATCAAAGGGATGTAACCACCTACAGGGGATACAAGGATGTAATCAAATCACTATAACCATGTAAATATATCTGTTGTCAATACAACTGTGGTAGTATCCCTACACTTCTAATTTCATTTTAATAGGGAATCTCACGCACCGACGCTCACGTTATATTTTTTGGGCCTTTTAATTTGTTTGTGCAAACATCCACGTGGTTTGTCAAATAAGGAATTTAAATTTGCGATCTTCATGTGGTCATCACAAACTTTCTCACACTCCAGACCTTTCAAGGAGAGACCAACGTTCTTCAGTAGCTCTCATATGGTTCTAGCATTGACTCTCAAACATCCAAAATACTTTCTTAAGCTAAAAGCGATGTCTCGATTTGTTCTCCCTAATCTTTAATTTCACTTAAAAAATGGGTACGGAAGTTAATGATTCCCTTTTTAGCGAGAAAACAAGAACGTTGTATAGAGGATAAAATTTGATCCTCTTTTGTTGGATAAATATTACCAGTTACGAGCCTTCGAAGTATAAAGATGAATCTAATTAGCCGAGCTCCCTAAATGTTTGGTTATGTTGGAAATATGCTGTTGTTTTCCATTTTGTTTTGTTCTGCTGCTACTGTGTGTTAGTTAACTAAGCGGATTGAACGAATTCTACTTTAATGGTTTCTAATTCAGTGGATTTAACAAAGTTTAAACTATTAGCACAGGTGATATTGGATCTGATTTCCTAATCAGAGTTTCGGAATTTATTCCGCTTTAATTTGCAACCTGGTTTGGTTAGGGATTGTGTAGTCAAACCTAAAATGTATTGTCGAGATATGTAAGCGTAGAACAGCAAAAAATTAATAACTTATTATCGAGTTCTTTCACTGTCGAACAAAAAAATATTTATTGTTGCTTTTTTTAGAGCGCAACAGTAACGCCATTTAGTGTTGATCAGTCCATTATAACTTCGTCATTGAATATCTTTAAAATTATTCATAATGTATTGCTCAATAATTAGTAAATATAACAATGTCAGAAGATAAGAAATGTTTAGTTTTGCAGCTGACTTAATTGAAACAAATCATAACCACAAACAAATTTAAAATTTATTAAAAAACAAAAAACATATTGTAACAAATTTTGTCACACTCGAATTATAATCCGACTAATTTAAAACGGAAGGGCATTTTTAGTCAACCTTTCTCCGGCGTTGTTCACCTTGTACACAAAGCACATTCTCACTCTCGAGGGTCACCTCTAAGAATGGGAACGGGTCGCAGTGCTCGCGTTGGTCGCGAATGACATCGCGTACTTTCTATCGCCCGCCGAGCCGAGTTCGCCGCCGGCCGGTTACAACGCCCCCTATACCTGCTATACCGCTGCCTTGCTGAGAATAGCCGTCGGTGTCGACGACGCCGCCTGGTGCTCTTGCTTTCACGTGACAGTATTAAAAAAAATGTATGATTAGATCAGCAAAAATAAAAACTGCATACGATTTAAATTACAATAAAATTAATTAGCGCATGCTGTGTGTGTAACCTTAAAAGGTTAAACACTTAGTCGTTACGACAAATTGTCAGCCTAACTTATATGTATGTATACGTTTTGTAACCACTGGCGAACCTAAACAACCGAAACATTATAGGTATCAAAGATCAAAGACATTAAGTAAGTTATTTATGACATTTATACATATTAAAAAGAAAGGGAAATTAAAGTAAATTAATTAATTAAAGTATGTTAGTATATGTAACTAGGCCCCTGTGTTGCAGTACCCAAGATGCTGGAAGCATTCCCTTGTTGTATCACAATGGTTATACGTAGAGCGAGAAGGCTCTCGGCACGCGTGTCTTATCTTGCAGCTATTTTAATATTTCTGTGAAAAGATAATGAGCATCAGGGCCCCACGGACCAAAAATCTCGAAAAAGACCGAATTTAAAAACCTAAATAAATATTTTAAGGTTTGCACATTTCAGCTAACCAAGTTATGCTAACACTTATGCTAAAATCCGATAAAGGTATTGTAATAAAATAATTGACAAATCTATTTTCATGAATGGAAATGATTATCATATTTTATGTATTGCAGACATCATCTGCTTGAAAATCTAGAGTTCGTTTATATTTTTTTTTTCATTTATTAAAACGCGTAAAAATAATAATAATAAAGCGTGTACAGATAACATTCTCAACATAGTTACATGACGACATCATTAAAACCATCTGTACTGACATCACAGTGTGACGTAAAAATGCACTGCCGCGTATATAAAAAACCGTAGTGCCACTTACATTAGGACGAAAACACGCACGGTGCGGCGTCCTGGCTTGTGTAATGGTTCATTAAAATGAATTACGCTCCAGCGAACTGTGTTGTTTGCTACTGCGAACCAAACGCTGGTGTATGTTATTATCCGTTTGTCTTTATTATTCAGTAGCGGACAGAATAAGATGGATGAAAATCGTTCTTCCTCTGTTACGGTGTAGACGTGTCAGAGCAGAGTTAATCTTTCGAGGATTCCGTCTTCATAGCAGTGTAATAGTTAAAAATCTGTCCGTGATCACAATACCTCTAGATTTTTAAATTTGTCGGCAAAAGAAGTTATTGTATATTCACGGTTAAATTTAGAAGAACAGTTAAGCCAGCTCAGTATATCATCGGGATCAAAATTAGTGCTGGAGTCCAGGAGAACTTAGCACTTGCATCTTCTATCGACCAACAGGATATCCCATTTAGAGGAGAGATTGCACTGAACCCAATGTTAGCAGCGTTGTGAACGATAAAAAAAACGGAGTTGTAATACCCATGGTGATTTATCATTGAAACGTCAAATCAGATTCGAATTCAAAGTCATCTGATTGAATTCAAATTCAAAATCATTTCCCTTATAGGTTTTCTGTAAGTATACTTATGCGCGTTATTTTTGCTTCTCCTCTCGTTTCGAAAAGGCACTTTAACAGGGAGAGTAAGAAACGCGTAAGAAACTCCTCATACATTTTTTTCAACGGCGATATGAAGACGTACCAAAATTATATATTGATTCATGATTATATGGTTCACTTTTCAGCTTGAACGTATTTAAATTTATCCATATAAATACTAAAATACTCTGTTTTGTAATAGAAATATTGAATCTATGTCAGCTGTAAACTCACAGTAAGATAATTGAAGTCATAGGACTATGAAAATAGACAAAATAAACAAGTTTATCTACTTCTAACTCCAATTCGTTTCGAGCTCTTGTAATATTGTGGGTAAATTAAGCGGATATGATTTATGTCAAAGTTTACTTTTAGGACAATGCGTGTAATATGCCATGAATTTAAATTCAGCAACCATTGTTAATACAATACCGCAAAGTCCCTGTGTCAAAAGTTTTAGCAAGACTTTCATTGGATAGAGGATAAACTTCGACAGAGGATATTGAAAAATTAAAACGCGCATAGACCGCAAACTTATACCTGGTAATCGATGAATAACTAACATTACCCAAGAAAATATGTTGAACGCCCTCGATTAATGAATTCTCTAGCCATTGTTATTCGCGTGGCTCTTTTGTGATCGCTATTGCGCTCGTTAAACCAAATTAGAAGATCTTAATTGGGATAAGAACATCAGGCGATTGCGTTGCCCAGTATCCCCTTCAATGTGCTTCGAAGATGCTTGTTGAAACACACTCTAGTCCTTCTCGCTTACATATAGAGACCTGTACATATGTAAATTTGTTGAAACCATTGAAAAAAATTCAGCGCCATAACTATTTAAGAGTAAACTACTGGAATAAAAGCGCAATCAGCCATAAACAAGGGCTATGCTGCAGCGCTGCAGCGTTAATTTACACCACGATTTGTCGCCGAGCCAAACCGCCCGCCGCCCTCCGCCGGCTCGCCGCGCGCTGCTTAACGTTCGTTGTTGAACTACTATGTATATTCATATATGGCGATGCCTATGTTTGTTTATAATAGCTGCTAATATAATATACTATGTTGTACGATTAACTCGAGAATGCTAATTGCAGTAAAAAACGATGCCTCGAGCAACTCTGATTTTTTGTTTGAAGAACTCAGAGTTTCGTCCTGATATTATTTACTTGTTTAATATTTATTATACCGTGCATAGCTAATGAAACAATATTTTATTAATATCGGAGGTGGAATTAATGTAAAAATTACTCCTGATAATTCAATCTTTTTACCGAGCAGATAAACGTCGTAGGCAGTATGAGAAAGGACAACGCCATAATAACAATGAAACAGACAGAAGTCTTACAAGGGTGTTCGGTCACTTCATGCAGTCACAGACGAGCGCTCGAGAAAACAGATGGCACCATTTGTTGATCATTATAATAATATTATACCTGTTTTGTGAAACCTGAGTGACATTTTATTTACTTATTTTGTACACATAGTAAAATAACAGAAAACAAAATAAATATGCAATGTTTGTTCAAGGGCACTACTTCTTCCCAGTCAGAAATTTCTTCCAGTCCGGCCAAAAGTGGAAAATATAAGGCAAACTTAATGCGTACCTAAATATTAATGTAGCCGCATACCAAACAAAAAGATTATATATTGTTAAGTGTCAGGATCCGTAGGTTCGTAAAATGCCAAAGTAATTCCGCAGAGACTTTATTTCACTTCACACACACTTCACACTCGCAGTTGCACTCGTAGATCGCAGGTATTCGCTTCGTAGGGAGAGAACTCTTCACTTCGTATTCGGAAACCGAATGCCCTGTGGCCGATCATGCCCGCTATTTATATCGATTTCCGGGCTTCCAGATCCTTCCATGGCCTTCATGGAAGTCAACAACGACAACAATTCCCGGAAATCGACATAACAATAGCGGGTCAGGTATACAACCTCCTTTCGGCAATGTATGCCAATCTCGCCCCTTTTGCCTAAGGCATTAGGCCTGAAATGTCCCAGGTAGTTTTTATTACTCCCTGGGTTTCACTTTTATTGCCTCCATTGTTCTCACTGGAAGGGTCAGCCACCCTTGCGGAAACTTCGTAAGCCTGCCGACTTTCTCTTCTCGGCTATCCTACGAGAAGCTTCGTAACAATATTTAAATTTTATACTTATTCTTAAATACAATGCCTAAGGCATAAGGGTAAAAGTTGCTTGAAATGTGCGAGGTAGATGTTATTACTAACCTTGGTTTTTTTTTATGATCTCTATTATTTTCAACCGACCCTTCCAGGAACTTCGGAAGACCCTCCTTTTTTTGACCAACCTTTAAAAAAGCTTCGTAACAATATGTTCATTAACCGGACTAAAATCATTAAGAAGTTAGTCAAGTATATTATAGTAATGTGTGTTAAATATATGTTAAAAGCTTTCTTGTGTCGAGAGTTTCATCTGGAAATATAAACTCAGCGGACCTAGGATAAAGTGAAGGGGAGTCACAGATAGTTTTACAAGGAATTTTGGAGATAAATTGAAATTATTCCACAGCCTTTGTCAAATCTATAATTCTGAATAACAACAAACAGGTTGTTCAAATTGTGATGACGGTAGTGAAGATTTGGGAAAAGACTGAGATGAGTAAAGCATTGAAATGTGCACAATTTATGGACACCAAAAGATCAAAATAAGAGCGAGGAACACTCCAAATATTTATGTAGATGTTAGAAAACGGGCCTTGTCATCCGAAAGTACCCTAACCTGATCCGATATCGCCGAGCCCGTACGTCCGAACCACCACGTCGTGGAAGTGTAAAATCTGCGCATCAGCATTTCCATATGTGGGAACATCATTCATAGTTGTAACATTGTCTCAAGATCACTACTTTATAATTAATTTGTAATAATTCAAATTGTAACATTCAGTTTTGAATTAAATAGTTTTAGAGATTTCGGTCTTTCTATTCCTCACTGCAGCCGCAGGTATATACATATATAATTTAGAATATGTTAATACCAAAACAAGTAAAACTTAAGACACAGATTCAGACAGGTGGAATGTTGTGTAGGAGTCCTGAGATAACTACTTGCTGATGACGAAGGTGCGACAAAACTATCCTCAAAAACAGTCGCATTATCCATACTCTGTGTAATCTGTGTAGTCTCTACTCATAAGCATAATGCCAGTACAAACATAGAAAGGTTTTAAGTATTGACATTACGTTAGTTACTAGTAATTATCTTAAAAGAACAAATATAAATTATCAAATCAAATAGAACATAACATATCATGTCACGCATAAATACCAACTCAACTAGGAATTTAAACGGGAATCACAAGAATATTATTGGTGTTGGTTGGTTCTAGAAGTCTATAGTCCGCAGTGGCCACTTACAACTTATTATTATAATTAATATTGTAAAGGTTATTTACACGTTCGTTACCTTAGTAGCAACAGTTCGTTGTTTATCAACAAAACATTAATTATCTTATAAAAAGATTTTGGTATTTTACTGCCTAAGATACTTTAGTTACTGACAGTAAACTAATAATTGTAATTTTAACAGACAATATACCCCACTTCACTTATCTCCTGCATAACTCGGAGGCCGTAAAACAATCACATAAAATATAAACCTGAGGTAATATCTGGTGTTTACTCTAGTAGAGGGCGTCGTAAAGCATGGCAGACGTGACCGCGGGAGTGGTGTGCGTTACATTACTTATTGGAGCAAGTTGGGGTAACACGGTATTTGTGGGGAGAGCACTGCAATAACTATTGCGGTTTCAATTGTACTACCATTCATGAATATCGTTTTATTTATGCTTGTTTTTCGGTGGAACGATATAAAAAGGTGCAGGATATTATCAAGCAACAGTCCACATCGCGTCCAATCCATTAGCTTTCAACTTCCAATTAATGAAGGAAGGGTGCAGTGTGTTTTGTTGTCCAGTACCTTCGATTTAGTAACACCTATGTCATGACTTTATTACACTGTTACTAAAATACCCAACACCAGTTAACAGTTGCAGTCGCACATTCGTTGAGCCTTTTTTTATTAGAAAACAATAGAACAATCGATGACACGGGTAATAAAAATCTATGTATGGGATATTCGTCCTTATGCACAAGGCATAAGGCAGAAGTGCTCGAGGTACTTGTTATCATTACGCCGGTTTCGAGCGTTCACGAATTTTTATCACAATACAATTATTTTCCTCTTGGATGTTGTTGATAGATCAATACTTTTGAAAATAAAACTGAGTTGTGCATAAAAAAGTCGTTACATAGTAAAATATTGAAGTCTTCTTTTGAATTAATGTTTTACCACTTATTAAATTTCAGTAGTCACAAGCTAAAAAAATTAAACTTTAACTTAAGACCATAAAACGTGCTATATGAGTAATTTTGTCAACATCAATTTGTTTCGCACTCACCCTTCCCTTAGTCCGTAAAACAAATACTCCAAACATTTTCCTTACTAATATTTCCAACATAAACTATGCATGTGGCCTGTGAAAAATGAAACGAGTGTAGTATTAATACTGATTTATTTACGCATCACGACTCCACGTCGTGTCGAAGCTAAATCTTGATAGAGATCCGACGTGTTGTATCATCACGTTTATCACGATTTTCGTTTATACCAAACTTGAATTTTAATAAGAGTGAACATGAAAACAAGTATTTGAAGGTTAACCCTTTACAAAAAAATGTTCTTGAAATTTCAAATAACATCATTTTTGTTCTACAAGACACACTACTTTTTCAGAAATTAGAGCCGAGACGTTTTAAACCTGATAACCAACAAATGAACCGATGATATCAAGTCCCTCCTGTTGGAGATCGCTATGCTTTGTACAGCGTTCTCGGGATAACGCAGGCTTTTTAATTACTTCGTTAGTCTGTGTTAAAAATCAATGGTCAATTGAATAACATATTTCGGTTGTAGTTTGTTGCAAGGCAGGTAGCAATCAGGCACACTGCTTTATTTTTACTAGCAATACTCTGTTGATCCTCATGATTAATATATCTAACATCCTTGACTTCAAGCGGCCAGTCTCCACGTTTGCCAGGTATTAATAACATATATTTAATACAAGTTTAGAATGGTTTCGTCAATGTCACCTACTCTATACTTACAACAACATCTGTCCTTGAAAATCAACCGATATTCCGTGTGTTGCAATAAATATAATCATATTATTAATGTTTATAGAAAGTCGTATCGTCAAACTAAATGCGACTCATATTCATACCGCATCGCTGCAACACGCGGTGCGACCGCGAACCGGTAATTAATGCCTCGCCTTGCGACGACACCTCTACATGGCCTGACCTATGGATCTTGGAATTACTTCCTACATAAATCATGTAATAATATGTAAAATAAAAAAGTAATCACCCTGTATTCAAAAGTCTTACCGAAGGCCTGTGTCTAAAGGAAATTGATGCAGTTAAAAATCAATAGTTGGATAGATATTGATGCAGTCAATAGTTGGATAGATATTGATGGAGTCAATAGTTGATAGATATTGATGCAGTCAATAGTTGGATAGATATTGATGCAGTCAATAGTTGGATAAATATTGATGCAGTCAATAGTTGGATAGATATTGATGCAGTCAATAATTGGATAGGCGGCCGCAAGTGGCAGAATTTTTCGATTACTTTCGTGCTTTGGAGAGCACAAAATAGCCGGTCTCGATTGTTATCATTAAGTAGATGTTAAACCGTCGGCGAGACCAAATCGCGTTGATATCTAACCTATCCAACAATCTGCATTGGAGCAGAGTGGTCACCCTAAGCCTCCTTAACAATTAAATTCTATAATTACCCGCTTACAAATTCAAATCAGCAAACAACGCAAAGATGCTGAAATTTTCATCGATGTACCCTATTAGTTACAAAATATATCTATGTCAATCAATTACTGACGATAATAAATAATGTATAATTTGTTTAAGAGCATTTATCATCATCATCTTAACCCTACATAACATCTAATCTAACATCTAATAATCAAAAGTATTAATCAAAGCCGTCATCATTTATACATAAGCTTTTGAATACGTTGTAAAGAATTTTTATGTACCGTGGTTCCTCGCGATGTTTTCCCAGCGAAGCTAAATTAAATATGCACATAACTTCAAAAGTTTTGCAGGTGTAGGATTAAAACCCAAGTGCAAGATTACCGCATTGTTGGCGAGTAAAAGGCGGCTATTAATTTCCAATACTAAAAGATTGCAACGACAAGTCAAAAATATTTCATGGTTGCATCTAGGGGAAGCTAGCAAGACATGTAAATAACCCGGTCGCCACGGCCAGTGCGATCAAATTGGATGATACAAAATCCTTCAACAGAAGAAACCGTTTGTCAAAGTCTCGTCTGTTACTCGGCAGCGTACACAACAAGCAGGGAAGATTAAAATGATCTCTAGCATGGATGAAGTCCATTACAACAAAAATCAAACCACATTTCATATTAAAACGATTTCTGCATTGTGTAGTTTTTTTGTCCCAGTCTATTTTAATAAACTAATATGAAGTGGAAGATAATTAAAAATAGCATAATGATAAATGTAGTTCTGTAATGACTCTCTTTACATAACCCTAGAGGGAGTTCAATAGTTCCGTCGCACTATGGAGTTGTCACCTCGTCCCGGTTTGCGGCGCAGTAATTTATAATAGCCGGTGGCATGAGTACAGAGCCTGTCCGATATTAATCACTCCGCTAATGCCGCTAGAAGCGATCCTGTGGGACTGCACACAGCGCGGACTAGTTAAAAGTGCGTTAAAACTACTGTGAAAAATAAACAGTGAATTTATTCGGCATACTGAACTTAAACTGGTTTTTATTATCAGATTAGTTTATAATTTTAAATTTGAAATATATTACCCAAATGGATAAAATTATAATTACATTTATTTGCTAATAGTTTCTGATTTGGATTTAGGCAATCAATAATAGTCCAGTTCTCTTTTTTATGTTAATAGCCGACAAAAGAGCATACAAGCCACCTGATGCTAAATGGTCACCGTCGCCCATGGACCTCAGCAAGATCAAAGGTATCACTGATGTAAGAAAGTACTTTCTCTCAAGCCCCTGAATACGACGAGTCGTTTGGCGGCTGACTAAAGCATGAGGGTGATAGCTAGCCAGGCAGGCTTCACCGAAAGATAATAATACCAGTAATAATAATACTGATATTAATACTTAATAATAATACTGATAATATAATCCTTACGCGAAGCCCTACCACGAAGGAAGCTGACTTTTATTGCCTCTTACGACACCTTGTTCTGCCAGCATAGGAATGGGGGGAGTATTCTTGACCGCCCTAATACGGCCAAAACCCGCTATAACAAGTAAGAAGGAATAAATAAATGATCGAAAACCTAGTAGTTTCACTGGCGATTTTCAGCACTATAGCTGTGATTCAAATCCTGCAGGTAATATTACAAAGTTATGTGCATATTAGAAATTATATTTACTTGTTTCAGTGAAACAAAACATCTTGAGAAATCTGGTGTGAATGAAAGTTATTTATACATTTCCAAAAGATTGTAGACTGATAATTCGAACATTGTGAGAAGAAATTAGGATATAGCAGAGAAATTTCTGTGGGTTGTAAATATACATAAAAAAAAAATAAGTCAAAAGAATAAATTTAAAGATTGGTTGAATAGATTTGAAAGGGACCGAGATTCAGTTTCTTTACAAACACTTTTCAAACCTTAAATTATACTATCGCTTCTAAAGTTCCTGTTGTCATCCGCCTTGCGAAAAGTGGCGGCAAGAAACTCCCAATCAGATCTCTACTAATTGTTACTAAAATTACTTATTACAACTTATGGTTATGTATCATACTCATTTCCATACAGTTGTATCTTCAAACTATAATTTCGTTAACCTCGTGGATTTTTGTACACAGACTTTGGATGTTTTGTGGAATTTTGGAGGAATGAAGAGCATGTTGTACGGAAGGTATTAAGTATGAACGTAGATGGCTATAGAGGTAGAGGAAGACCAAAGAAGCGATGGATGGATTGTGTGAAGGATGATATGGCTAGAATGGAAGTTACTAGAGATGACGGCTGATGGAGAAGTATGGAAGAAAAATACATGCTGCGCCGACCACAAATAATTGGGATAAGGGCAGGAGGATGATGACTTTGGATGTTTCGTGATTTCTAAACTCTTTACGTTGATTCAAAAGTAACAACGTAGTCAATTTATATTTCTCGTAATTATTTATTTAAACTTTATTATACATAACAATAGTACGGTATAAAAAACATACGTGTACATTATATACTTACATGAGGGACATGAGTAACACCAAAGGCTCACTGATGCGTGGGCGGCCAAAAAAATATGAAGAAAGACAGAATAATAGCTCATAAAAATGTCAAATTAAATTAAACTCAACAACATTATGTGCCGCAAAAAGAAGCTTCTGAATTTTATTAAAATTAAAATTTTACGTTCGTAAGTGGTAGCTAGTAGCGAGCCGGTTCCCGTGGGTCATAAGTTTGTTTAAAAAATGTAGTCCCAGAAGTGCCATATTCGAGGAGCCGGAGATCAGTTTTACTGCAAACTGCTTAATGCGGTAGGAAATTGTCCACATTTAAAGTTTTAACATTATGCTGCTACCGCTAGGCTGCGCTGGCAGTAACGTTGGGACGACACAAAAATAAATAATTATAATATTTGGATTACTCGCACATGTATGTAATATTAAAAAAGTTTTCCAAAAAAAGAAAATTGTATAAAACGTATGACCCGTATAAATAAAAGAGCGTCTGATATGTAGCACAAGTATAATATATTAAATATACTCTTTAAAACAAATTAAAGATTGTACCCCATCGCCCCCAAGAATCTTCTACATAAAACAAAATACATAATCGGATAAATGTACAGTACTGAACATTGTTCCGAACGGATTCAATCTAAACTGAACTATAATTTGAAAATTCTAAACGTTATTACAGAACCAGCAACAAAGATATATTTTTAACATTTACCAACGCCAACGACTCAGCAATGGGAACGTTCTGCACGAGCTGCTAATAATGACGTGTAGCAACGTCAAAAGATCCAGCCACTCCTTCAAGGGCACCTGTCAAGTGACTTTCAATCGTGCCTGTCAAGCGAAGAGAAGCATATACCGTCACAATATTTACTTGTAACATTTAAACGACCTATTAGTTTCGACCGCCGCCATTTATCACCCACCGCGTACTATCGCTCGGCTTTTTTATTAATATGGCATTATATAAAACAGAAAAAATGGAATGCTGTCAGTTTAAACGTACATCTGCGGTGGTGCGTCGCTGATAAGCTGGTTGGTTAAATTTTATTTGAACACACGACGGCCGGTGTAAAGTTTGAGTGCGGTACACATAAGTGGTTTTACAAGTAATATGGCAAAAGTTTCGTGAAAGGTATTAAATTATAAATAAGATCATTTGATCGTCTATCATTGAAAGAATAATACAGTTAAAATAATTAAGAAATCAAATTAAAGATTATGATTTATTTAGATGGATAAAGAAAGAAAAAATCACACAAGTTATCCAATAAGCATCAGTAAACATTCTAATAAATATATTTTTTTATCTTAATAATATATTATTAACATAAAAATTGTTGCCTAAAATTGGATATAAAGTTGATCGAATAACAAAATAACAGGAGAAGTTTGTCATTGAAACGTAACTCTTTGATCCAATTCATCCGGTCATAATGTAACAGCAATATCCGCAGCATCCTGCAATATCCTCCCGGCATGACGTACGGCGGCGACACAGGTGCGTCCGTGGTCACGCTCTAACTAATGACATTAATCCTCGACTTGTGGTCGGTGATGTAATAGCCAAAATTGCTCATTTCTCACAACGCTGTGCGAGGACAACTACAGTTATGACAGCAAATGTGTGTATTATGTTTGTGACCTATTCAGTCAATTGTAACTGTTGGTACATGTGTTTTTATATGTATTTAATGCAGATTGTATGTATAAAATCACAGGGTTTTCTATGCAGTGCCGTATATGTCAAAAACATCACATACTCTTCAAATATGTCTCGTTCAAACATACTATTATTTTAAACATATATTTTTGGGACTTGCACATTGGTTAATAACAATTTCAATATAGCTCAAGGAAGTTCCATATTGAAACGCTCGTTGCCCCAATGCTGTTATATCGCTTGTAAGTGATTGGCAAAGTCAAGCATCGCAACGCGTGATCGATAATTGTAGGGTACTGGTACTATCTAGCACCAACGTGTCTGTGATCTATCTGACTTATAATGTAATGTGAAGAGAAAAAAACTCGCAAGAAACTGTTCTGTAAGTCCTACACTGTAGTCTGCCGAAATTTCACTAAATCCATTCCGAAAAAATATGTCATGTCCTAAAACTTGAGCAAGTACAGAAACAACATAATTGGAAATACAAGAAATTCTACTACTAACACGATTTAATTTCCCACGTTTTAGTCTAAGAAAAATAAATGGCACATAAAAAACAAATCCGGTTAGTGAGCTTTCTCCATTTGACCCGTTTTCCTGCATCAACAGTATTAAAAGCACCACGCATTCATTTTGTACGTATGAGCTTTGGACCTGCTTCAGAACGAGAACGAGCTACATTGACGCGAGTCGGCGCAGGCACGCGGTTTTTAACTCCACCCTAAATATATTCCAAAAATATATATTGCTTATCAGATGTGAAATTAATTGGCTTATGTGCGAGTTGAAATATTAAATTATTGTTTAGCAGGATATTTCCTTTGACAATGTGTATTAAATCAGCTAAGTACATTACTAAACATAAAAAAATAATAATTTAATAGGAGATATGTTTTGATTAGAAATTTGTTATGAATGTCATTATTCTACTATATAATTTACCAAATTTTATCATGATTTTCATAATTCACCAAGTTATTTAATGTATTAGTTGCTTCGCTTCGTGAAATTGTAACTGGATATCATGATTTTATATCCGTTACAAATAAAATGAATGATGTCCTCGATGACAGAAGCTTAAGTTTACGCATAGTGCCCGTGGAAGATAATGTAAAAATATATCAGTACTTACAAGTTCACTCCATAATTATTACTAAGGATATAATCACGTTATACAAAATTAATGTGAAAAGAAACGTATTTCTCACTTACATAACTACTATTACTTCCTATTTTACAACCAAGCAGATAAAACGTCCGCTTGTGTGTTTTCAGGCTCTATTCGTTTTTTTAATTACATCCCGTGTGCACATTGTCTCGGCTACCGTTTCATTCACTTGTATGAAATGCACGCTTTCCTCGCTACCAGATTTGATACTTGAGTCGAGATTACATTTTTATGGCCTACTTGGCCATTCGTGTAAGACAGACGAAATTTCCCTCACTAGTCTCTTCTTTGGTATTGTAGTGACTATGCACATTTACTTACTATTGTAGTAAAATGTATAATTATGTAATGGAATTTCTCGCACTATTTCATTTTCATAGCAAATAACATTCGTCAAACATAAAACTACAAGAAATAGTTCATGGAAATATAAAACTGATCTTAAACGATTTAAAATTAGTCACAAATATGTATGTCGCAGAGAAGTGTCGCATTTACCCCAGTCAAATACTTACAATTTGTATTAAACGGTTGGTTAAGAATCTAGTGATTTTAAGTTTTTATTATGGATCATGTAGATATTTTGTCATTTAGATGGTATGTAGATTGTATACGGATATTCTCTAGGAAGAATATATTCCCAGATGCGAAACGAACTCTACGTGCTGGTTATATAAATACTACAGTTACAAATAGTTGCTGCATAATAACAGGTTTATCCGAATAACGGTCTCGTGGTCAATATAGTTCTAATTTCACAGATCAATTGTCAAAGCTTTATTTGCAACAGTAATTACAGTGCCATTTACGTGGCAGGCTGGAGGCAGAATATTGTTAGCTAAGTGTAATCTGGAAACGTAATGAATAACTATCAAATAAACAGTTTAATAGTTAACACACCCCCACACCTTCACGCTGTTATTGGCATAGTTGGTTGGTTCACAGGAAAATGCTCAGAAACATTTTTGTGTCACAATGTCAAATCAACTTAAAATAAAACTGTTATACATGTACGTTCTCAGGACGATACGATGTGAAGAAATTCAGAGCAACAACAAATTCAAATTCAAAATCATTTAATCATATACGTATTTAGTAAATACACTTATGAACGTCATTTTTTGCTTCTACCACCGTTTCGAAAAGGTGTTTTAACAACGAGGAGAAGAAACGGCGAAAGAAACTCCTCAGCACATCTTTTAAACAACAGATGGTAATTACAAAAGTTTAGTTAAACCTGTGCGGAACTTGTTTCGACACTAATTTAATCCAGGTATCCTTGTCATTCATGTACTCATCTGTACTATAATATCCCTTGCCTATAAGTTGTGTTTTAATGCGACGCTTAAAAGTTCCAATGGGCAACTCGCGTAACGATTTAGGAATCTTATTGTAAAAACGAACTCCAAGCCCCATAAAGGAACGCTGAACCTTTTGAAGACGAAATGCAGATGTAACCAAATTATGCCTATTTCTTGTTTGATAATTGTGTGTATCACTTTTCTGCTTATACGTATTTAATTTTTTTTTAATAAATACTAAATTACTATATATATACTGACTGGCTACTGTGAGTACACCTATTTCTTTAAATTTTTCTCTTAATGACTCACGCGGCTTTAATCTGTATAAAGCTCTAATTGCTCTTTTCTGTAATATAAATATTGAATCAATAACTGCTGATTTACCCCACATTAATATACCGTAAGACATAAGGCTATGAAAATAGGCAAAATAAACAAGTCTAGCTGTCTCTACATCAGTAATCAGTCTTATCTTCGTAATAGCGTAGACAGACCTACTAAGTTTACTTGCGAGAACCGATATATGGGCGCCCCACTGAAGCTTACTATCTAAGGTGATACCTAAAAAAACTGTGGATTTTTCCATAGGCAGTGATTTGTTATTTAATTTAAGGAATTTGCCTACCTTCTGCACATTTGGTAGTGCAAACTCTATACATTTCGTTTTATTGGCATTTAGAACTAAGTTGTTTATTGTAAACCAATGCGATACATGGGACAAAGCACTGTTTACATCGTCAAAATTTAATTTATTTCTTTCAGTCTTAAATATTAAAGATGTGTCATCAGCAAAGGGTACAATGTCCGCATGTTTGCTAATGAAATACGGCAAATCGTTAATATAAATCAGAAAAAGGAACGGACCTAGAATAGAGCCCTGTGGAACACCCATAACAATAGACGATCCCGATGATTTGGTATCATTTACACTAACACATTGAAATAGGACGCAATCAAATTGAGAGCATTGTACTTGACGCCATAGTGACTAAGCTTAAGAAGTAACGATTCGTGCTTAACACAATCAAATGCTTTGGACAGATCGCAAAAAAACACCTATAGCATTCTGTGATGCCTCCCAGGCCTCGAATATGTGTTTAAGAAGCCTAGCACCTGCATCAGTTGTACTACGACCTTTAGTGAAGCCGTATTGATCATGGTGAAGTAAGTCATTTCTGTTGAAATGTTCAAGCATTTGATTTAGTAAAATCTTTTCAAAAACTTTACTAAGTGTAGGTAAAATAGAAATTGGTCTGTAATTATTACAATCTGATTTATCACCGGATTTAAAAAGCGGAATGACTTTACTGTGTTTCATTAGATCCGGAAAAGTACCTAAGTCAACACACTTATTAAAGATTAGTGTAAGGTGGGGGGCTATGACATCTATTACATTATTTATAATTTTAGCTGATAATTCCCATAGGTCACCAGTATTTTTAACATTTAGTGACCGAAAAGTTTTAACTACTTCTAATGCTGTAGTATGTTTAAATTCAAATAAAATACTACATTCAGTAACATATTTTCTTAATAAATTAAAAGCTTCGTCCGCCGATGAAGTTAGCGAATTAGTCAACGTAACAGGTATATTTTTAAAGTAATTTTCAAAAGCTGCTGCTACCTCATTATCAGATGTGATTTTAATGTTATTTATCACCAACTCATATTTTAGGTCGCATAATTTATTCATTCCGGTCTCATTACTAATAACATTCCACGTAGTTTTAAATTTATTATTAGAATTTTGAATTTTTTCCCTAATATATATTGCTTTAGCTTGAATGCAAACCGATTTAAAAATTTTAGAATAAGTCTTGACATGTTCGAGAAAAGACGGTGCCCTATTGAATTGTTTTTCACCGTACAATTCATACAACTTACTTCTGCTTTTAAAAATACCTGCTGTTGCCCAATCACTGAATTTATATTTCTTACTCACATCTATATATTTATATTTAAATATTTTATTATACTCTGAATCTATGGTATTATATAGTGTGGTATATAGACCATCGGGATCACTCTGTTCCAAGGGTAGGGTTCCGCGGATTCTGGCGCAGCCTCCAGCTGTAAAGCGCAGTATCTTATCTTTAGTTATAGGCCTATATTTGATTAACTGTTTATTTTTATAAAAGTCTCTACTAACTGATATATGTTGTCCACAGTGGTCAGACCTCAAGTTATTAATAACTTTCTTATTTAATATTTCACAGTTACAAAAAACATTATCTATACATGTAGCTGATGTTTCAGATATCCTGGTGGGTTCAGAGAATAGCGGGTTTAGATCAAAGCATCTGAACAAATCGAGCAACCTAGTAGCCCTAGGGGTACCTGATAAAATATCTAAATTGAAGTCCCCACATATAATTAATTTGTTTTTTGACACACACAATCGCTTAAGTACATCTTCCAACGTATCCTCAAAAAGGCTGAAGTCACCAGAAGGGGGTCGATATATACACACAATAATAAACCGCTCCAATTCCAAAATCTTTTGGAATAAATTATTAACGTCAGTAATATAAATGTGCCAATAGGTTGGCACTTATAATGAGTTATAACATCTGCTTGGGAGCTCGATAACCTACGGAAAGAAATAGCAAGTGTAAGACTTATCAGTGCTCTCGGGAGAGGCTAATACATTCTTAACAATAATTAGCCGATAAGAGCGACTTTCTTCTGCAGCATCATTTTACATACACGAGCAACATTGGGATCTTGATTCCCAGCCAACCTGCTGTTCGTAAGATAGCCTGCTAACCACCGGACGTGGCAGTGCGCCAAGTTCCTCCTGTGAAACTTCTGGACGTGATTCGCTAAGCAAAAAAAAATCTTATTTCTCCTATGATATAAGGAAAAATATTTATTTACAGAAATAAATTAATTTAATACACACAAACATGAATATGTACATGTTATGTGGCAGTACCGCCTTTTTGACGGTGACGGCGAACTGGACCGCAGTCGGCGGGTTCCGCTGCTTCTTAGTACACCCAACGGTGTGCAGAGTGCATGAGGAATGAGCGCTGCGCTCACTGTCTATAGAAATAAAAATCAATTGCAACATATATAAAAGATCATCGTTTGCGAACGTCTCGACCGATTTAATTAATTGTTTTTTGTTGTGTTCGTTCTTTTCAGGATTAGGTTTGAATTTAATACATTTTTTGGGAAAATCTACTGAAAGTGTTGAACATTTTTGGATAAAGGATTTTCATGCAAAAGTATGAAAAACTCAATAAAAAAATTGTCAAAAACGAGAATTCCGATTTATTTCCAATTTTTTGATCATATTGAAATTGTTTTGTTTCATTTCACATATCTTAGAAAAGATTAAAATTTTATTCATTACAAAATTGTACTCCTAACAATTTACTAAAAATAAAAATCAAAAACAAAAATTTGGGCAACAACATTGCATAACTGGTATACAAGAGAGTTCTTCGTTTTCGTCATGGTTAAAAATTCAACGTGTTGCCAACCCCTTTGATCTTGATAAACAGTGACCGTTACCATCAGGCAACCTACCTGCAAATTCACCAGCTATTAAAACAAAAATCCTGTACAATATACTAGGTGCACAAATGTTCTCCATTGTGCAGAAAATTGCCAGCTTCGTCGACGGACACACTCGTAGTCATCCATTTTATGTGACGGTCAATATTGTCGATTGCATCATTTACCTCCTTCGGCAGTATAGTTTTATTTACACGAAACAACCAACCATTTTACGCACAATGGGTTGTGAGTGTAAATTTGTGCGGAACCAGCCGCCGTAATGCGCCGTCCGTTAAGAGCGCGACGTGTAAAGTGTGCGCGTTGAACGCGCGCCGTAAATTTAGCTTGCTGCATTGCCAGCCGTTTGTACTGGGATACACGGCTGTATTGCGTGGCCAATTAAAATCATAGTATTTATTTAGTACAAATATAATACTGTAAGACATACATTAATACTAATTTAATAACATGTATGTTCTTCAGGACGATACGATGTGAAGAAATATCAATAATTAATATAATTCTCTGAAGAGCAATAACAAATTATTTGTTTGAAACACATGTTGAATGTCAGTAATATGAATATGCCAATGGGTTGGCATCTCATTGGAGCACCTGCTTGGGAGCGTGATAACCTACGAAAAGTAGGTTTAGTATTTATTTGGCGCTTAAATTGTTTTTAACTTTGAAAACGTTTAATAAAACATTAACCCAGAATAACTAAATTAATTTAATTATTATAATTCCATTAATGAATTTAGGATTACTGCGCATCCAGGAAAAAATATATAATTTTGAGACGACATTATTTTTTATTTATCTTTATATCATTCATTGATCTATACGTATAGTACAATTTCAGCTGATCGCTTTCTGTGCATGAATGATATATGAGAAGAAACATTATTAAAGGCCTTTATTATCGCAATAGAACACAAAACAACAGTTGTTACAATATTTGTCTGTTTGTCTGTACGTTTGTGCGCGCTAATCTCAGAAACGGCATAACCGATTTCATTTTGGTTTTCAGTAATGTGTTATACTAAGCTTCACTTAATATTTAAAATCCGTTCCATCTCAATCCGTCCATAAATAAAAAAGTTATAAATCAATTTAAAATAATGTAGGTACTATTTCTTAGCGTAAGGCGAAGTTTTTCGAAAACAGTTTGCTAGTTATTTCATACTTCTCTTTGTTTTGAACGGAAAATTTATATATAATTTAAATCTTAATATTACATCGTAAATATAAAAAAAAAACTTTGTTTCCGTGCTTACTATGAGTGTGAAATAGAGAGAATTGCGTCGTGTCCCCAGCGGTGCACGGTATGGCCGTGTGTCCTTGCAGTGATACTACAAAATGTGGATCGCGCGGTAGTAATTAGTGTAAAACGCTACCGGTTTTAACCTCCGTCGGAAACGGGCTCTGTTTGTGCCGTGTATCTTTAGCGAACTTTCGGTGTGAATCCATTATGCTGCTTATTCAGACGAATATATTAATTCAGTTCTGTATATAAATGTATACGTCGGAAGCCCATAGATTTCGTCGTATTTAAAAGATTAATTTACACTAATATGCTATATTATTTCATCAAAACTATTGTTATTCTAAGATTTACTTACGTCGGGATCCAAAGAGCTCTAGTGATATGTGAAAGTCAATCTTCCATGCCCGAAATGCAAGGTCCAGCACTCGTGGCAACTACGCTATGTAATATCGATGATACGCGAGTAGTTAGAGGTGGTTAGATTAACCTGTAAGTACCATGCTTTTCTAATGAGCCGTGTTAATTGTAACATGTTTTTAAATGATGGATCATTGGCCGTAGGCGGCGTTATACTTAGGTACTAAAAGTAAACAAAGTTACGACGTTACATCAAAAGGTTAAATGACGATAGATAGTTTAATATACCAACCACATTTATGAATAAAGTTGCATGTTAATCGCCCATAAGCATTTAGATCTTGTTGTACTCAACTTTTAAGCAAAAAAATTATTTGTATTTGTATTTTAAAAACGCATTCATGAGTTCCGTTGACTAATGGATGGGGAGACAAAACATTTTAACCAAAAAGTTCAAGTCGAATCTTCTAACTAACCTGTGGATTGAGTTCTATTTGAAGCGCCATAAATTTTCATAAACACGTGCTTATTTTACACAATAAATTACAGCTCGTTTGGTAACAAAAACATATTATTGTCATTTAATGATATAGTGTATATTGGAAGATTTTTGTAAATTTCAAAAATTTGTATGATTAAAGCATAAGATTTTTCTCATATATCCTTAATGTACAGAAAGCGATCAGTTAGAATTTTGTTATATGTATATTATAAGCAGGAGCCCCGTTCAAATGATAAAACACTGTACCGAGTAAACCTATAAAAGGAGGGTAGGTGGACTTACTCATTCGCTTTCTTGGCAGTGCCCGCTGAGGACGGTTTGAATAAGGTGGTACACATGAACCATTTATGATATCCCGTAATTGTGAAACGAATCAATTTGTTTGTTATTCTGAATTTGGTGAACTGAATGTAGGCTAGGTTATTTTGCCTGTTTTTTATATGAATTTCTGTTTATTTCGCTAAAACGAATACATAAATACCAAGGGATAATTTGGTAGTTATTATTTTTTCAGCTATATCGTTTGTAATACAATAACCTTATATATTGACCTTTACTTGTGAAATAAGCACTGCTATGTACATATTTAAATTGTAAAACTTTGAACAAATCATTTCAACTAAATTACTTAATTTTATCTAAAATTACTTGGGTTTTTCACTTCCCAGTTTCCTGATTGCTTTCTTCCTGCAGTGCAGAGGTTATTTATCATTGCACCTGCAAGACAAAGGACAGATATTTATATTGTTCGCTCGGTAGGAAATATAGGCGATATGTTATCGCGGTGGGCCCTGTACTACACCTTACATACTACTATCGGAAATGTAACTTAAGAAGTTTGTCTGGAAATGGGAGATCGCTGTGGGTTAAAATTAGGGATGTTATGGATATGAAATTTCGGATCCGGATATGGATACGGATATATGAGTAATATAATGACGACCCCGTAGCCCAGTTGGTAGTGACCCTGCCTGCCGAGCGTGGGGTCCCGGGTTCGATTCCCGGCCGGGGCAGATATTTATGTGACAGATAAATGTTTGTTCTCGGGTTATGGGTGTTTGTAATGTGATAATAATGACCATGCCACCCGCAACACAGGGAATCCTAGTGCGGGGGTGTGTGTGTTAAAATAAAAATAAAAAATAAAAAAATTACCGGTTTCGGTTACGGTTACGGGTATGAAATTATTACGGACCATCCGATTGTTTCAGATAATTTCGGTTACGGGTATTAGATGATTTACGACTTGGAAAAAGTCTACAATGTATTTACAAAGTTTGACTTTGTTTATAGGTTACATGTGGTATTATTATAAACATAGAAAAAACAAATTAAATAATAAAAGTTATCTAAAATGAGAACTATACGGCTAATGTATAGGCTCGGTCAGCGTAAATCAGTCATAACGTGTTTTGATATATGAAATAGAGTTTCTCTGAATGCTATAATTTCAACAATAACTACACGGATTTTTATCGGCTTTTTATAAAAAAATAGAATGATTCTCGAAGAACGCTAAACATTAAAAAATCTAAAATGCCTGATACAAACGTATCCACTACTGTCATTAAATATGTGGGTAACGTTTGTGGATCAGATTTCTCAGTGCGAATTACCAGTTAATTAACAAAAACGTAATAAAAATAACAATCATACAACAAATATTTAGTCAAGGGTCCCGATTTCTATTGCCGATCGAGGCAAACATTTATAAATTAACCAGTCTTGTACATCTCCATGCCATCCCCTTTTGTCGCTTACTCAGAAATGACCAAGAGTTTTACTTTCATCATAGGCTAAAAAATCCCACTACATTTACTTGACATACTCGTGTTTCGTAAACTACGTTGCGTAGGCATTTCGTATGCTATCCACATCTCGATCCAGTGGTAAATGAAACCATCTCATCTGCTTAATCCTACCATTCGTCTGGATCTACAGTTCGAAGGTGTACCTTAATCGCTCGATTGGAATTTATTTTGTTTGTTTCTCGGAGATAAAACAAATTGTGCCGATTGGGAGCCGATTCGGGCCGGATTCTGCCCCCGCTCATTTGTTTTGCAAATCTATTTTCAATTGGACTACCGGGTCTGATCGGATGGCATTTATTCAGCTGTTGAGTGGATCTTGGTGTTTGTATTGAAATAAAGGCATTTTTAACGAAGCATTTTAGAAGTATTTTCCAACGCCTCTCGCGTTCGACTCATTCTCTTAATGGCAATGGCGGTATTCGCTTTTGTTGTCATCATTGTTTTTATTTGTATAAATATAAATTCATTAAGTACCATTTGCACTGCGTACTCGTCAATATTTTTGTACTGAAATTATAATTGATGTCTTATTTGAAATTGGAGTAGTAGATTTTTCAAACATATCCGTCAAGTTTTGAGAAGCGAACCAGTTTTTTGAACATCCATAGCAGCCATGACTAAGTTGTATTTAGAATCATGTATGGATGTAGCCTTTCACTTATATAAAATGCTCTAAAGATGGTACAACAGAACGCGCACTACCTTGTAACCACAGTAAGCTGCCGTATTCTTGAACATGACGAAAATATCCGTGACGAAACAATTGTCGTATTCAGTACTATATGTAGATTAGATTATCAATACCAAACAATATAACTTGTGATCGTAAATGATCCGTTACATATGTCATTATGTCACTTCACTATATTTTTCACCTGAGAATCGAACATGAATTTTTAATAGATGATGGCGGCACCGACTGACTTTTGGATTTGATATTATTGTGTTGGAGAGGATAATAGAGATAAAAATACACAGAATTGTACTATATAACTATGAAACGGTACGAAAAATGATTATATCTTACCATTGAAAGATTGGTGCATATTCGATCACAATATTCCCGTGTTTGTTTGATCATATTATCATAAAACATTACATGTATGTTTTATCAGCGATGTAACCTTAACCGCTGGTTATTACACACAGGCACGTCTGGACGTCATTACCCCGTGAAGGTCCCACGTGAGACCACAGAGCAATCTCCTTACAGAGCTATATAGAAAACATTTTTTATATAACTACTGAATAAAAAAATTGACGCGCCACCTGATAACAAATACAATCTGTACAGCTCACACGCAGTGCAAGTGAAACTTTTAGAAAACTAAATTGCAAGAGAATGAGACGAATGCGGTGTCATAAGTGGAATTATTCTACGGTTTATTTCTTATAATAATAGTACTTGTTTAAAAGATATTTTACATTATAATATTAAAATTAAATTTTACGGCAAACTTGAAAAACATTTTATTAAAACGCTGATAATTGTTTTTCACAAAAACATTACACGGTAACCATGAACCATCGCCTTTTCTTAAAGCGTCGCAATACACTGAGGCACGCACACACGTACAAACATAGACACGTGTAACGCTTAGAACAAAGCAAGTATTAGACACTGCAATACAGATAACACCGCTATTGAGGTTGCTCTTAAGTTCCACAAAAATAGAATTCAGTGTCAATTAGCGAATAGTGATTATTGTTAAGAAGGGGCCATATTTAACAGGTGTAGAGTACTAGGGAATTTGAATTTTTTATATATAGTTATAGTCGGGAATCAAATCACAGGTATCGCCCTGTTTTGACGTGAATGTGACAATAAGTGGTGCAACGTTAGGTCGCAAGATACAAGATAGGCGCTATTACGATTCAACTTAAATCATTCAAGAAGTCTTAATAGAATACCAAATATTCTCTTTAAACTGCAGTAACCCTACTGCTACTAGGTAAACTTTTCCGTCACATATTTAATGTGTCATTAAAATTGCCGACATTTTCGGCACGATGAGGGATCAAACGAGGCATTGCAGTTCGTAAAGATAATGCAGGATCAAGTATCAGTAACTATAGAACAGTGTGAGTTCTGTCAACTATCTGAACAAGTGCTCAAAGCACGGATGGTACCATCGGTAGGTTGGACGCTGCCCACTTTGACTTCAAAAAACATTTGACACAATCGATAATGACATTCTATTGACGTAGCTCGTAAAAGTCGGTTGGACGCCTCTCTGACAGTTTTTTATAAACGACATGACTGGTCAATGACAGTTCGTGAACTCCTACGGGTGCGAATCAAAGCCCTAGCACACTCAGTCCGATTATATAAATATATAACGTATATAAATAGAAATTCTCGGTGTTGGTATTGGTTTCTCAGTGACAATCTAACCTGTGGTGGAAAGGAAACATCGCGCGTGACAACGGGACCGCTCATGAGGCGAGATAGCGAGTTGGTTTTATTGAGCGCGTGTGTACTGCTTTATGTGCGTTGCGGATTTTACGGACCAATGTATTATTTAAGTTGTGTAACTCACTATGGGCGCCCTTTATGGTGGTTAGATAGCACATTTTACAGTTTATTTATAGAAAAGAACATTGTTTTTTTTTTAATTTAAAAAAGTTTTACTTCTCAAACTTTATTATAACAGACACGATTTAGAGACATTAATTATAATTGATTGATAATTTAAAATCATGTAATTATTAGTAGAAATGAAAATTACTTGTACAATACATTCCTGGTCCAGGTATCTACCAAAGATTTAATTTACGAAATTCTTCATGAATCTTCTGTTGACAATATATCAATTATATAACATGACTATATAATTACTCTGGACAAATGCATTTAACTTCGTTTTTACTCACAAAACTTCAGCTCCAGTTCACTAATTCAGTAAGCAGTACGTCGCTTACCAGAAAGAATTAAGCGCAACAAAGACCAGCTTCCGCTCGCCGAGTATTTCGTAATTTCTTCACAAAATGGCGAAATGTTTGCATCTGAATTTGGAGGACTTCGCTATTAATTTAAACTATTCTCACGTTTCAGAAATATAAACGTTATAACGAATTATAATTAAGTATGAAAGAATTAAACAGCTTTGCTCTGATGCTTAAGTTTATAAATTAAATCAACAAAGCTAAAAAAACTGCTGGCTTGAAAAAGGTCTTAAAATAAGTGGCTGTATTTCTGATACATTTTAAACTTCAATTATATAAAGACCTTCGTCATCTGTCGCCTCGATCAAATTTGGCTCTTACGCAGCTTTTACGGACCCAACGTTTTTACTGCAAACAGTACAAACAGAATACTTGCAATCACTGGGTCACCAGGCTCAAAGGATAGTATCTAGAAGATGTGATAGTGACAGAATTTCAAAACGAGTTGCACTAAACACTTGGAAGTGTTCCATCTTCCATAATTCCTTCCACGAGGCCTCTTCCAGTTGTCACGCTTTGTTTATGTCATTTAGATATTTTGCTACTTATCTCATATTATGTTGAAGCAATGTACACTACAAAAATTAGGCATGAACAACAAAACTTTAAACCTTAGTCCTATTTTAAGTCAATCACAAACATGTTACTACTTCTGATTATTGAGATTGGAGATTTGAGTTGGATACACAAACATCATTCACGTCTCAACGCAGGCCCGTAATTAACGAGACCCATTAAATAATTTTCTATTAGATCTATCATAACCCGTCGAAAGCAAATTGGTCAATCAAGTTTACGTTTTGATTCGGAAGCTGTGAGAAACAAATTACGCAGGCGACGCTAACTATAACTTTATAGTGCTTATGCATCTGTGGACATTCAACTAATTGACAGTGCTACGTAAGTCTTGCTTGGTATCCATTAGTCAGTGTACTGCTCACTTAATCGATTTACTCAATTGAATCTGGTGACTTTCATCTCATTTCACGCTAACTTCAACATACAATTACCTTTAAAGGAAAATCTTTTAAGCTTACAGATCCTTTTTAGTAGCCCAGAACTTAAATTTCCCGCAAGTTTTCTCCATTCTTAGGGAGTTGCGACGATAAAATTTCTGAATTACACCAGGAAGCTAAGTGCACTGTTAAATGCATTAATTTCGTTCATTATTGTGTTTAAAAGTATTTTCATGGATTCTTATTTAGACTGTGGTCTCAGTACTAATATAAAAACTTTAAGCGACAAGTAGCTACGGTCATATCGACCATTTACGACTTATTACAACATTTAATGTAATAAGCAGTAGTATTAAACGGTCGTAAAGTTTTGTACATGATGTTGCCACATGAAAAAAATACTTTGTAAGGGTTCCTCGATGAGTGCGAGCAAAATAGGTCATTCCGACGCACTTAATAACAGCGACGTAATTTGAATTTGGAACTTGAATTACTTATATAATAATAAAAAAAAAGAAAAATTTTAACGCAGTTCGCTTCCGTAAAGTCTTGGCGAGTAATAAAAAAACGCGCCTTACTTAACCTAATAAAAAAACGCAGAAACTTCTTATTCGTTTTACTGAAAATAGATTTTAGTCACCATGACTCAACATGATGATCATCCACAGTCAGAAGTTATTACGATACCCAAACAGTTACACAAAAAACAACAAAACAGTTACTATCTTATATAAATTTATATAAAAGAAAGTCGTGTTATTTACACCATTTATAACTCGAAACCGGCTGGACCGATTTTTATGATTTTAGTGTTTTTGGATTTGTAATTTTAATAATAATTTTAATAATATTATAATAATATTATAATAATAATAATATAATAATAACAAATCCATCTGCTTTATTTGTTCTTGCGCCTGATAACAAAACGAAAAATGTCGTATATCTTCCTACCTGTTCCCATATATTTTATTATTATACTAATAAAAAAAAACATTGAGCTGAATAATTTTATATTAATTTTAAAATCATAAATCTGCTCATTCAATGACTTTAGGTTAGGCGAAACGAAGTTCGCGGGGTGTGCTAGTATTAATATAAATCTAATAAATAAATATCTAATATTAATATCAATATCTTAATAAAAAACGTATCTAATATTAATATAAATTCGTAATTTGGTTATGTAAATATAAATATTCGTCACTACTAAAAGCATTTCCTATTTATTTTTGTCATAGAGGGGGATGAAAAGCAGAGTATGCCACACGGTACCAAAATTATTTAATTTCGAGCGATGTACTTTGAATCCCGCGCTACGCTTAGGATTTTACTCTAGACCCCCTCGTTATGCAAAGATTCTACTCTGGAATCCAGAGCGAAGCGAAGGATTCAATCGCTCTCACCCTAAAAACATTGTTTTGATCCCTTGTGACACTATTTACTATTCTTCACCTACCGTGTTTCTGTCACCTATACTAAGGATATACTACATACTTAAATGAGAGGTCAAGTATGTTGTTTGTAGATTTAGGTATAAATGAACTTCACACCTTCTCAAAGTTTACTTCAACAGTCAGTTATTAAAAATGTTTTTAACTTTATTTTATTCATATCCAAGTTGAACATGTTTCCTATTGCCATCATCCAGATTTCTAATAATATTTTAAAAGAATTTTTAAACTTCACACAATCCTTAACTAAATTACGGGTACATAATGTCGTCCCTGTAGCCCGGGACAAGAATAGGGCTACGGTATCCCCTGCCTGTCGTAAGAGGCGACTAAAAGGAGGCTTCCGGGGTCGTGGGCAGCTAAACTCGTGGGAACTCGAACCGTCCAGCCAACGTCCCCGGGGAGGACGTCGGTATGCGTGGCCGTATACCGGCGTAACAACAGAAATTGGGGGAAGAAAGTTTGCTCATCCCGAATAGAGCCCGGCGGGGCACGCGCTCATAGGGCTCCGGTCGTGTTCCGTCGGAGATCCCGGAGTCGTATCATAGCGCCGA
>PDGT01000110.1:807782-858420 GCA_003671415.1 Megathymus violae | reverse complement strand
TAGTGCGGTAAAAATCCCACATACTCCGGCGTCGCTCCCACGGCACCGGGTACGTTTTGAAAGTTTCCCCTCGTCAAAAAAAAAAAGGTACATAATGTCAGGTGACGTATTTATTTATATACATGTACATATGTATATGGGTCATAGTGTGTATTATTAAATTTAACAGATAATCAATTCTGATTTCGATTCAGATTCCAATAAATAAGCAATATTCAATTCGTTGCTGGATACAATGTTCTCAAAATTGTTACCGTATTTTACATGGATATTATAATGATTTGATGAACTAATGATAAACACTATATGATAATATTTCACATCTATTAAATATTACTGCCTGTTCTACTATTACGAGATTTATTCAAATGGCAATCAATTTATATTACGGAAATCTTAATACTGCGTGAACATTAAACACGAACGAAATTTTGCACCTCTACGTTTTAAAATTGTCTACAAAACAATTTAAGTTCAATACCTTAATTGTAAACTGTGAAAGATTGCGGTGAGACAGGTCTTTTACTATTTTATTTTAATTTCTCGAAACTTGAAATTACTAAGCAGTTAATTTCAACGGGGCAGCGAGTGGAAGCTGGCGGGCTAGAAGAAATTTATTATGAAGTAAAATAGTTTGTAACTTTCCACATTTTAGGATTGTGACCATATAAAATTAAGTAGATATAGGGTTCAATTATCATTTTACTCGAAATCATAAGTTATTGTCGTATACTATACTTAATACAAAAAGCAACGAATCTTGCAGACATATACAATTCACATATCGACACAAAACAAGAAACTAAAGATAATAAAAATAAATGGAAATTCATAACCATAAGCCCACACAAAACATGCAAAGCTTCTTTTCTTCAAAGTAGCATTCTTAACAACACGCTTACGAGTTTAAATCGGCTAGAACCAGTTCAATCCAGTTGCCACTGGAAAGTTTTATCACAGGACTGCATTTCAGAGTACGTCATGAGTTTCTGTCTTGTTATAAAGTTGACATTTTACCTATATTTTGCCAGTCTCTAATATAGTGAAAAATTTACCAAATGAAATAAATTATTTTCACTCATTTCAAGCAATTGACGTATCATTTATAAAAGGTTAGTAATAGCCTTTTTTTTAAAATAAAATAAGTTAACGCTCGACGACACTCCCAGACAAGGGTGATGAAGTCTAAGATGTTGGACGCACTAACGTATAAATAGGCTATTCAGTCTCCACTTGAAGACTTCCACAACGTAGGTAGCTGGGAATACAGACGCGGGCAAGTTATTCCAGTCCATTGCAGTGCGCATAATGAATAAAGACGCAAACCGCGTCGTCCGTGCAGTTGCCTTATAAATAATAATCATTTATTATTATTCAACAATAAAGCTCTCTAAATGATAAAACTAAACGATAAACTAACTCAAACCGCTTTGTTTCCAGTTCGTGGCAGCTCTAAACGGTTGTAGCCGGATAGTGGTAAAGATTACACACGCTGCAGTAGCTTCCGCGGAGTTATTAAACATCTGTACGGAGTATAATGCAAATTAGCTGGCGAATTGCTAGGTCCTCCGAGTCTGCGAACAATTTAACCGTCGGGTGTTCGATATATTTTGGATTGTTAGATTGGCATTTAGTTAATCTTTAAAAATTTTATTTTTATTTCCAATGGATCATTATAAAGCATTAAAAATAAAGATACTATTTGAGTATTCTTCATCATCCACTTCAAACTCACTTTCTACGTCTCAATGAAAAATTCACTCAATTTCCCAACTGTTAAAACAATGCCTGCTGTGCACCTATTGAAGTCCTTACAACGCAAAAAAATTTAACTTTCATACTTTTCTATTCGATTCTGAGAATTTTTCTTCTCTAAAGTTTATCATTCTTTCACGGTAGTAGGTTCGATAGAATTTTTGGATTTATGGTTTATTTATTTATTTATTTATTTATTCCATCATGTTACATTCATAAGATCTTCTAATTAATAATACAAGTGTGGGCATGGACCCTGCTAGGGTGTTGCAATCAGTTGTTTGATTATTAAATAAATTATAAACATAACTAAGTTTCGTACAAATTAAATTTCACTATTCACTTCACTATATATTGAATTAAAATAATAAAATTAAATCACATACAAAGAACATAAAATAGATATAAGATGTCGAATAGCAGCATAGCAAATTAATGTCAAATTAATAACAATATAAATAGGTATGTTCATTTTAAGGTAGGGTATTTAGAATCATTAAAGAAATCTTTCAAACAATAATAACATTTAGTGATCAGTAGGTTTTTTAGTTTTTTTTTCAAATTGTGACTCCGACTCTACTTCTTGGATGTCTTTAGGGATTCTATTATAGATTTTAATGCACATTGAATAAGGACCTGAGCTACGTAGTTTCGCGTGGGATGTTGGTGACGCTAGTGTGTGGGGTCTGCGTGTGTTGTAGTTGTATGTACGTCTCTAGATAATGTGAATAACGCTGGTTGTTTTTTTATAAATTCGCATGACCCTAAGGTATAGATTGACGTCAGCGTTAGGGTTTCAAATTTTTTAAAATATTTACTTCCTGCAGCTTTCTGACTTGTTAATATTAGCTAGTATTCGTATATCTACATTCCTTTTGTAATACAAATAGTTTGCCCACGTCCGTACTGTTGCCCCACAGAACTATACCATACGAGAGCCAGGCGTGAGCATAGGCATAGTAGGCGGCTTTTGCTGATTTGAAGTCAGTTACTTTTTTTAGGTTATATAGGGCGTAGGTAAACCTTACGAAACCTGTCCCGATATTCTTGAACTTACTGTCACCCAGTTGGTAGTGACGTTGTGCAAGGAGTCTCACAATAGTTTTCCTTTAAAATATCAAATCATTTGAGAGATATCCAGGTTTCCAAATGCAGAGATTTGAGTCTTTAAAAGTTTATTTGTTATCTGTAAAGTAAAGAACTCGTCACAACACAAACAGCAAGGTTCAATAAGAATGCAAATAAGATCAAGTTACAAGCGGACCGCGCAAACTGTAATAGAGTTACGAACTCGACGTAACGAGAGCGGGACGAGGTTTCAGCGGCGACTCGCGTTAATTCGGTTTCTCACGCGACTAACTGAAGGCTAAGAGGAATTAATAATCGACGTTCATACGTATTTAAATTTGTTTAGTTGAATTTTACTCTTAAATATAGACTGTGGTGGTGGTGTAAGTACTAGTATGCCACCGTTTATATATTCATAGTTTTATGATAACATTTTAAGAATGAGACTCCGCCACTGAATGAATGAATCAAATAATATTTCTTTGAAGTTCGTATATACAAACACTTTTCGACATTCAAACTAGGCTATCGCATCAAAAAACCCCTACCGTGAGTAGTCCCGGAATAAAGAGGGACAAGAAACTACCAAGGAGCTTTTCCCTTGCTCGTAGTTCCAGAAAGCACTTAACTGATTAAACTCATGTCGACTTCCAGTTTAATTTATAATGACCCTTGGAACTGGGCGATCAGCACTGTAGCTTCAACATAGATTGAAACATATTTCAACATGTTCTCCCACGTCCAACGGTCCACTGATTTTATGCAATAGAACCGTTACAATGGAACCATCAATTGTCGGCCAGACAATGACACTTATTTATGAAATATGGTGGCGTGCATTATTATTTCACTGCAGTCGATATGCTATTCATGTCAGGAGACTGCATAATTCATCGATTTGTCATTTACACTAGTGACATCTACAATTGGACCATATATTCAAGACTTGAGAATTGACAGCCGGTCAATTGGGAAAAGATTTGGGGTATTTAAATATATACTGGACAACTAAAGGACACTCGATGAAAATATAGTAATAAATTCCTAATATAACATCTGATCTAAAAGATGTTTAAAGGACCTTATCTTTTTCTATTGCCTTTCTCGATTCGTTTGTCAAATTTTCATAAAGTAACTACATTTGTAAAAATCATTAAGTTATAACTACAACGTTACAGAGAATTTTATAAAAATGATGTTTCGGTATTAACGGTGAGAAGGAAATGAAATGAACTATTTGCCATGAAAATGAATATTATTTACACTGTCTTCCAATTTTCGAATCGCTTTGTGACAATTTGCTGACCTAAAAAGTGATCTGCTCCCATCTTTTGGTATTGCTACTCAAGTACATAGTAGTAAATACATTTTTAACAATAATTGGATTTAGTAGATTATTTTTTACACGAATAGTGTAAAGTCAATTCAATTCAGCTAATTTATTGCTACTCGTAGATTACAAAAATTTACAAAAGGTCTAACATTACATTATTGGTTGCCAATAAAATCCTGCCGATCGGCGCGCGATACAATTTGTTTTTTTTTTACATCTAATACATTATTATGTTATTATTACATGTCATTATTACAATTGTCCATCATTATTAAATTTATAAAAATATTATCTTACTAAGTATCAATATCAAAGATACTTTAATAACATAAATAAACATTAATATCTCTTCATCACATTCTAAAAAAAGACAGTTCATATTTTTTTTTATAATACATCAAATAATTGCACTCGAAACTTAAAAAATCGATGTTTCAAAATTTCGTTAACAAATAGGAGTTGCTTTAGCACTTACAAGTTCTCAGTACCTGTGTCAAATCCATCTTATTTTATTCCAAAGAGTGGCAGTAGTTGAGTATTAAAAAATCGAACAAGTAATTTATTATTAATTTCGTACAAGAAAGTATCTCCACTGAAAATAAGAAGTTTGTTCTGGTACTTTTGGGTGCAAAAAAGTAGGCGGGCATCCTGATAATGTCAGCGTAGCTTATAAACATGTACAAGATCACAAAAGTAATCGATGCAAAGTCATCTAGAGGGAAACTCCTTTTACAATTGTTTTCAAGATCCCCTATCGCACTGCCGCACCCATGCTCCAATAATGCTTCAGATGAAAGTTAATTTGACATTTTTGAGTAAATATCAGGAATGCCATCGATGCATATTATGAAATCGAACAGTTCTACAAACTCACTGTTTCCCTAATGGTCTGCTGAACACAAAAACGTGCCTGAGTTTTAAGGTTTCCACTGCTACAATTATGATCCCAGAAACCTCTACTGATGAATACGTGAATATACAAACAAACACCCATACATACTACGTAGTCGTCAAAATTACACCGAATTTTATGCCACCTTTACAACTGACGCAACTTTACAGATGTGTTTTAATTAAATCAGAGAAGTTAATTGTTCTCAATGAATAATAACATGAAGGAACATAGCTCTAACATAAATATATAATCATTATGTTCCCAATTATAAAGAAACCTTCTTTGAATCTGAGGACAATAACTGACGTGTTGAATATAAAAAAAAAATGAGTGATTGAAATATGCGAAACATCTAGTGCGGTCAACTTTTTACAGTACGGGATAAAATATGTTGCAAATATTGGGTACTAATTAGTTTAGTTTATCGTTGTCCAGTCTGCCTCGACGTAGAGAGTTTTAATACACATTTTTAAGACGGACAATTCACCGTTGTGAAACATAAAGACAGCTTCAAGTTAATACTGACACTGTCTCGTATATTCTTAAAAGCTAAAATTAGAGGGTCAACGATATCTAGATTAAACCTCAGGATAGGATATACATTTATGATCGACCTTAAATAGAACTCTCATTCTATTTCAATTTCAACACACAATCTCTGACATTTCAAAGTTTTGTGCAATTAATTACCACTTGCAGCTATTAACAACAACGTATACATACATAAAAACTAGATTTGACCATAAAGTTCTCAAATGTGAGTGAAGTTTGCCAATCGAAACTTGACTACCGTGGTGGGCTACCGCTTGTTGATCTTATATTCTGAGAGGAGACCCAACCCCTACAATGTGACAGTTATAATTTGCGATATCGAAATAATTGGTCATAGCCCTTATAGCCCGACGACTTGTGGTAATTTTAAGCGATCGGCCGGGCTTAACAACTTACAACGTGATCTGTAACTGGATGGGAGATGATTTATTCAGTGCCTTTGAGGCGCACTAAGGTTTTTGTACCGGGTGATACCGTTAGATATCCATGAAAATGTTGGGGGCCGAAATATGACATAAGAACTTCTGACACTTAGGTTCACAACAAATTGATTCTTGAAAGTGTTATATGTTAATATTTATACATTTTAGTTAACACTTAATAGCATGACGTATACTCGTATGAGGACTTCATCTATTTTTAGTCTAAGCCAGGTGATAATGGATTGTGGTGTATCCTGAAGAACGGAAGAGACAATCGCATCCGGTCTCTCTTATTGTTGATCGTTATATTATGAGTACCCAGTTTAATATGGACGGTACTAGTGCACGATGGTAGGGCTACCTGCCTGGCTGGCTGTTACTGTATTTCTAGAATCAACCTTGAAATGTTTTTAGGCGTCTCGATTGCAATGTCGGATAGCCGATAATATAATGGACAATCACGTGTTCTTGGCCGTGCTCTTTGCTGTTTCAGATTCAGATTTTCACTTGTTATAGTTAACATACTCTTATTAAAATCACTCTAAAACAGTTGACACAAAACGGCAGTGTTTTCAGGACGTTGAAATAGCGACTCGGATAGCAATGTTAAAGAAATACAAATTTTATAACAAATGCAGAATTCGTAAACTATTACATAATTATGTGATAAAACAATAAAAGCTTGTTTACAATACGTGAATAACAAACTTGAACAATTAACTCTTAACTGACTCACAAATTATGTGAATGAAGCTTTCATGTATGAAGCCATTAAGTTGCCAGTATTACACGGTTAAGAAATTAATATACATAGAGAAGGACTTTGTGAAATGAATACACTGCCGGCATGCGAACATTAACATAACGTACTGCGCAGCATATACCACTGTCTGCTGCAACAACGTCGGCAGTTACCGACTCACTTTTCTGCAGGAATACTGACACAACGCACAAAATGTCAAAATTACGAACCTCACTGCTTAAAATAATGACAATTAAAGCCGTCGTGAAATGATATCACAACACTTCGCACAGACACAATTGTTCATACAGTTATTGTAAAACATAGTGACCAGTAAATACCGATGTTTACTCCAACCGTTTCCATTCGTTAATGTCACATTAGATGCTTAAAAAATATCTATTTACAACATAATAGACAATCACGAAAATTTTTGTTTGAAAATAGTCAACATTATAGTAATTATTTCATATTCATAGTTTTTTATTTATTTTATTATCACTATTATTTATTTATTATTGCTATAAAAATAGATGTGAAATCCTAATCGTACACAATTTTATAAATCTTCACATTATACCCTAATCGTAGTAAAAATTTAATAATCTAACTTAGATTAAAAACGTATTTTTGCGTTATGACAGTATTGTAGTCGACATAGAGTATCGCGCTCGTAATAAAGAGGCTCATATCAATTATAGAGCAAATAATGCATCGTTCGCGTTAGCCGGAGACTTACATACAAATTCCTACATGGTATATTTTAATCCAAAAAATCCTATCATAATATTATGTACGCTTACAAAGTAAACTTTTCTCAAAGGATTTTGCGTTAATATAATTTTTTCTTTTTTCATTAAATTTAGTAAAATCGTTACGAGTTATTCTCATTCTGACGCAGTTAATACAAGAAATGTTTTCAACGAGCACGCCGAATTTAGTTTTGAATTCAGTGAGACATCACTAGGCAGTTAACTACCACAGATATTTCTATAAGACCCAACATAAATAACTTGTAAAGGCGTGATCTTTCACAAATATACTCATACAAATTGTATAATTTAATTGGATGCAATTTATATTAAATATACTTAATTGTACACGCAAAATCTTAATGAACAAAATTACTTATTATACTGAGTAATAATGGTATAATGCCTATTCTCGTATGAGAATTCGCGTTGCTTTTATCCTAATAGGGTATGCGAATTTCAATACAATCAAATTCATATCAAACAATTTAGTAACATAAAAAAATCTATAACATTAAGCAGAGAGAGAGTGAATTTTATAAATTTATATATGTGTGGAGGGCAATCTCCGGAACCCCAACCTCATTTTTAATAATTTACCATTGGAAAGGTACATTATTCCGGACGGATATAGGCTATATACCATGTTATATAAGTCGATGCTACAGCCGAACGAAGTCGGAACGGACCGCTAGTATAATAATAATATTATTCAAATTAAAACTTATTAATCTATTGAATTATTCATCACGTGTCATAGTAATATTCTGCAAGATTATAATAAACTTTTCAATAAGACTTTTTAACATGATTATTACATTTTTTTGTAGACTACAAGCCGAGTGAGAGATCCCGTATTCGATTCTCGTTCGGGGCAGGTTTTTAAGGTTGTATTTGGCGTAGGTGTTTGTGATGTCTCATTTGTCTAAGTCCACGACACCCGTGACACGGACAGTTCTCGTGTGTGAGATTTAATTATTATATTCTTAATCCAGGTCTTACTATCGAGCCAAAATGTTAGCAATTGTTATAGGAAGAATCTTAATTGCTGACCACACTCAATACAGCGAGCTGGGTTTAGTTCGTTCAGAGCATGAATGTACATACAATACTTTAAATAATTAATTAATTACGTACTACTCTCTGTTCTGTCTTCGACGAAATACGAGTACGTCTAGGTACATTATTTTAGACGAACAATACATGTATTTGTGTATAAATTAACACTCTATCCAACGAGTATGAACAATATGTTAAAAATGTTTCACGCCACTAAAGGTACTTGGAACATTGGAACGAGGCTTGTCTAAGCCCTGGGCGGCTTAAATATTTTCACAGCGAAACACCGCGCCGAGGGTAATGCTTCCTTGAATACACTTCGCGCTGGAGCCCGGGGCCTAATGATCCATTTGCCCGTTTTAATGAGCAAGAGACGCACAATGGTCGCTCGTTACACCAACAATGGGGGCTCCATCACGTGGAGCCCCGCGAATCAATTGGGGCGCAACTGTTACCTTCACGTTTCGCGCTCGGAATGTAACGACTGATCATTGTCAATGCATTTCCGTGTACCTACTCCTTTCAGGAAGGCGTCAGATATTATACACAAAATTGACATACGTCTTTTGGCGTAGACCAAACTATTGACCAACACACGTTACAAACTATACGATACGAATATCTAACTATAACTTTGTCATATTTGTGCTCCATACGTAAGACCCAAAATGACCAAAAATATTATAAAATATTACATCTACGATTAAATGAAACAATTTTGATTTTGTAATATTTAAAAATGTGTCACATCACTATTTTAAGCTATCAAAATGGCCATCATAGCATCTGGTACTCTATGTCCCTTCGAAAAACGACATACGGAATCAGAAGTAATGTTAAGAAAATAACATAGAGGGGAAAATTTATTATTTCCTTGACAACCTTGAATTAAATTAATTTTAATATTTCCAACATCAACAAACACAATTTATATTCGCCTATAAATAATAAATGCAAGTGAATTTTACGTAATTGAAATTTATAATGTAATCTTTAGGTTACTTTCGATGCTTTTCGGAATTCATTTTAATTTTAAAACAAGACATGAATCTGAACGTAATTATGTTTTTCTTGTTTGTGTATCCAACGCAGGTATTTTCTTTGATTTCTCCCGTCTTTAGATCAATTTTTTACCTTGATTACTCTGTTATTCTCGCCATCATTCAGTTTTTTGCAGCACTCGTCGAAATCGTAGATTACTTTTTCATAATAAGATACCAGGCACTCTCAAGCAGAATCACGATTTTCGGCTATGAATGCCGTGTTGTGGACATCAAAGCCGACCTCCCCTGCTCGTGTTAAATTCAGGTGTACGTTGAGCAGCAACCAAAGACATTACTGACGCGATGCCGGCCTTGATAAGAAGCAGAGCTTGTCACTGGCTCACCGACATTTCAACCGATGCATGCTACGATATTTTATAGTGGATTCTACGAGAAGACTTTCCACGCAGACAAATAACTTTACTATTTTGTACGAGTTCTAGTTAAATTAAACTGGTAGCAAAAAACCCAGCGACCTCTGTCTTGAGGGATTGGACGCCATAGTATCACCCGCTGATCAGCAGAATACACCTCGAGCAAAGTATATAAGCATAGACTCAAAGATGGAAGCAGTCCTTTATACTCAAAATTTGTGTTATAATTCCTGACTACAGATAAAACAAAATTTAAGTTTAAAAGTTAACGGAAGTCGATTAACGTGGACATTCGCCGCCACTGTGAAATAAAACGATGCTACTAACTCAAATCTTATTTATCTTTTTCCTCAAAGCTCACAAGACAAACCTTGAAGCTATGTGCTCAACTTTCTGAACTTGCAACTTACTTAATGAAGGCTTGAGGCTGCCAGCTACCGAGAAGCTAATTACACAAATCACATTAAGTGTACAAGATCTTTCAAAGTGAATGAGGATAATGAATACAATGCGGTTTATTTTATCATCGTCTTTCAGGTGGGGACGAGATGGGGCGTGGTCTGCCACACTGGCCAGCAAATTGGCTTCTCTGAGATTTAAAATAATATGGGTCATTTCTCACTTTTAATTTCCAGTAATGTTTTTTCTTACCGAAATACACATATTTTTCTGCTTTCTCCGATGTAACTACTAAACAATGTGGTTTGGGAGTCGATTTTTCACTTAGGAGACCCGGTTTCACTCTTTACTTTACTTAATGTCACAGACAACCACAGCGCAGCAGTAGGAGAGTTGTGACACTAATGGCCAAAATCATCCAGCTTATTGAAGTTCATACACGATTTATTAAATCAACGTGAATTATATATGTGTTACATAAAAATACTTCTACAATATTTGTTATTATTTATTTATGTATCCATAGTGTAGTCGCCCGCGGAACATTCCGTGGGATATCATCTCAACTTTCGAACATCCCTGAGGCACGAACTCACGTTGATAGATGACGGAGTTAGCAAACAATGACGGCGTCCCACCGCAGAGATTGCACGCGCCGTCACGTGATGTGAGAGATTATGACATCATCTAGAATGTTCATTGGGGCGGTGGGAACCAGATAACGCTTTTGGGAAGCGAAAGGCGTCTTGTTAGGGTTTTACTCACATTTATATGTTTTATTCTTTATTGCGTTTAATCATAATATACTGGTGTTCGCTTAGTAGTCGAATCCTTAATCATTAAATAACGGTTTATTTTCTTTGTTTATTATTAAAAATGAACAACAACAACAAATAAAAATCGGTTCACAAATAGAGAAGAATAAGGTATTGATTTAATTTTTCTTCTCCATCATAGAGAATTTTTAGTTTTCTAAAATCTTTTATTTCTCAAAATTGTTTTCATCGGTAACCCTAAGGCTCGTCAATAAAAGGTGAAAAAGGCCTGCAAAATTTTCTCTTCATATGTTAATATTGTGCAAGACTAGGAGACGCCCGAAACTTCGTTTGAGCAGATATTTCAATAGTTTTTAATTTTTTTTTAATATATTTATTTGCTAATGCTTATCTCTTCGACAATATACTATAACTTATGGTTTAACACAACACTCAAGAGTTATAATTAATAAGATAATTACATTTATTAAAATCAGAATACAATCGATTAAAAAACAAAATTACATAACCTAAATAACATAAATATTTTATAACGGTGTTGTTATAACATAAATATCCCTAATGGAACACAACCATACCAAACTTAAGAAGAAAGACGTAAATACTGATCTAAGCAAGTTAAAAATGCCATTTTTGAAAATAATGATTCCGTATCAAGGTGGAACTTTTAGATTAAATTAAAACGTACAAATACTAATACTACTGGCTAACACTATTACAAAAATAAAAATCACATTAACAGTGAGTGGCGACACGCAACTCCACTAACGTACGTGGTAGCTAACCAGACTGATCAACAATCTTACTACTGTCGACATTTATAAACGAAATTAAACCAGCCGGCGCAGGGTTCATGACGTATATGAACGAGCCACGCCGGATACTCTACTACTACTGCTACTAGGATTAGGAGGACGGAATACCTTGAATTCGGGAACGAACAATATCACTTATATCTCAAAATCTTTTGCAGGTTTTCATCGAGTGATGTCTCTAAAAAAAACTTTATCAACTTATGTAGGTACTTTATATGATGACCGACCGCACGAAACATAGGTTCACAAGTTGTACAGTGCAACCGAAACTCATAATTAATGTAAATTTTCAAAAAAAAACTCGATCAATCTTTAATCAAAAAATCAATAAACATCGCGTTTGTCACTTTTTATTGTTTCAGGTATCGATGCTATTAAACAGAATCATATTCGTTCGTTGCACAGTACCAGTCAAAGTTTTTCCTACTATCCTCTTAGCAGAATGTTCACACTAACTTACTTTTATCTCCGAGGGAATTGATACATTTCTCGGGATGATAGATAACTTAGAAAAAGACCGATAATCGGAGTATAATTGCCATAAAATCAAAAAATGTTCTGGGGTTTCCTTATAATACGCGCATTAATACACAGCAGGACGTAGAGACAAAAATTCCCATAATTTATGTTTTGACCTCTATACATATAGACAGCATATAAGCTATGTTACGAATATTTAGCCCCGATATAATTTTATTGTTAGTATATTTGAATAATCCTCTTCCACAGCCGTACACCACTCAAACATATGACGAGTGAACTCCACATGTCACAAGCGACGTAAGTCATCTTCTTATGACTGAATATGAGATGTCGTACGATTCAACGTAATGTCAGCCATCAGTTATACGGGGGGGGGGGGTATTCCCTATGGATTTGAATTTATGTAAATCTCTCCTACGGGGTTAGAATAAGCTCACATTCAGGATTCTGACGGATAAAATATTCTGTGCTATTATGTACTGAATGCACTCGCGTCGTTCTTGATTATTTCTATTTCATTATGATTATGATAATTAGTAATTTATATGATCACTAATAGATGTACCATCGACTTTATTAAGTGAAAGCTCAATTTTTAAGATTTTTTTTTTATTAGTTAATAATAAATATGTATATAGATAGATTTATAAATAGAAATATTTTATATACACTTACAAAAGTTATCCAGCTGATTGTGTATTAAAATATTAAGCCATCTTTAATTTCCGTTTCATGAATGTTAGCGCCAACATTGCTTTAAATATTGTTATAAAAACTCTGAATCATTATTAAAATCATTCATTTCGTATGCTTCGCCTTAACTGAAACGTTACCTTAAATACTTTTTATACACACAACACACTCGTTCCCATCTAGTGATGGGTCAAGTCCAACCAAGACAGTCTATCCAAGGTAGTCTCGATTCGACTTGCCGTCATATTACGACTTTGAAGGAGCCCATAGGATAAATATCTCAAAATTATTATCAATCCTTCATTAAGATTTTATGTATACAACACATATTTTTAGACAACTGCTGAAAAACATTTTTACTTTCGTAGACTTTGTCCACAAAAAAATATCGGGTTCAGAGACACTTGGATCAATTACAATTTTATTTTAAACTGAATAATATCAAAACTTGAACTTTTGAAACCATTATATCCGTTACGAATGCTACGAATATGAGCTGCATCTGCTACGCTCCGGTTCTCATATTCCAATGCCGCTACAAACGTGACTATTATTGCACTCGCTACGGATTCGATACGGGTGCTACGATGATACTATAAAACTTTTACCGTAAAGGGGCGGAATGAGAGACAAAAGGACACTTCACGTACGCTTCAATTCCAGTATAATGCTTTTTATGATAAACAATTTGCACCTGGTGTCACACTCTGTAAATAAAAGCACCAAACTTGCAATCAGTATTGTTCTAAAATATGTGCATTCTGTGTTACATTCGGGGTGTAACGTACCTCGTCCAAAGATGAGTCCAAGCAAACATCCTTTGCTCTTGTTGTTTCCTGTTAAACGATGGACGAGACAGTAAACAACTTTAATCCGATCAAGCTCTAGGCCCCGGGGTTAAATAGTTAAATCCTGAGGATACTATATATCTATACTATATATAATCACTATTTTGCAGATTGTTTTTTTTTCTAAATAATCTGTGTTGTTATTTTAACCGTTTCGCACATCATATTTATCCTACTCAAAATTGCAGAAAGTATATGTGAAAAAACAAACATGGTAATAACTAATATCCAAGCTCTAAAACAAAACTGCAACGACTGTTCGACATTTAAAAAGTCATCTCTTAGTTCCGATTTCCGTTTCGTTTATGTTTTACGTTACGGGGAATCCCTTTATCGCGGCTATGACCAAAGAATATTGGTATGATCGTAAAGATCGCAAAAATGATTATATTTAAGTCTGTTTGATGTAAAATAGAGTGTATTTTTGACAAATAAACGAATTTGATCGAATATTGTATTTTGTTTTGTTATATACCGATTTTGGGTACAAATGTACCGATGGGTACATATGTTTTAATGGCCAAAAATATTTTAGTTTTGGGTACAAATATTTGAGTGGGCAGCTAAACCTATTTCGCACTATGACATTCGGGACCACTGATCATGATACCGTTCCTAAGAATATTGAATAGAGCATTAGAAGCAAGAAATTATGTACATAAGTGTTTGCATAAATTATTTTAAATTTGAATATTCAGCATGCCTACGCTCCGAATATTTGATTAGCTACGGATTTAAATTGAAAAATACGTAATCCAATATTTACCTATTCCAATCAGAAGATAGGAATACCTAGAATAGAATAGAAGAATAGAACCTTCTCCTTCTCCTTCTCCTCCTCCTCCTCCGCCGCAGTATGCAGTACGTTTTATCCGGATGAAACCCATGTTTTCCTGGAACGTTTATTTGGAGGCAAAAACATCCCACTTCCGATGTGAGAAATGATACAAACTCAATTTAAAATTACTTAAAACACGCCAGCCTATACATTGTGCCTTGAGATCGCAATATGTGTGTTTTTTTAAATATAAATCCAAAAGAAAGTATTAAACTACTCTTTTATTAAGAAACTACTAACTACTACTACTACTAGTAAGAATGATATTTAAATTCAAAATCATTTTATTATTTAAAAAATTTATAAACAAACGAATGCACATAATTTTTTTGCTTCTACTACCGTTTCGAAAAGGTGTTTAAACATAGAGAAGAAAAAACGGCATAAGAAACTCTTCAGCACATCTTTTAAAACTACATAAGGTAATTAGAAAGTAAGTTATAAATTGTTCGAAACTAGCTTCGGTACTGTTATTTCCAGACGTCCTTGTCCGAAATATATTCATCTATACCATAATATCCATTACCTACAATCTGAGCTAAAGCTCATTAAAACGAGTCGCATAAGTAATAGGAAATGCAAGGTAGCATTTGTAAACATTATTTGCCATAACAGGCTTCGAACTACCGTTAAGTCACTTAAAGTAAGTAATTACTAATGTTCAAACTAAGCTATACGTTCGATCTCAAAAAACTCATAGTTTCATAATAGTGCAAACTTCTCAGGTAGAGTATAAGATGACAGAGAAAACGCCAGTTGAATTCCTATTCGGTCGGATTCAATCCGATTTGCTCGTCGCAATCTCTAAAAGCTAATAATAGAGATGCGTAATCGATTTTTTACAATCGGAGTCGATCTGATCGGTGACGAGTCGAGCCAAGTGAGTAGATGGCAATTTGTATGCAAATAGCTATGAAACTCGGGAAACGAGCGGTAGATGGTCCATTTCATAAGAGCTATGTCAATGACGCGATGGAACATTTTAAACATGGACGATATTTAAGTTTTCTTTACGTACTTCACGGAATTGGTAGTGGTCTATAAACGATTGCCGAAGAAATCACAGCTCACTATTAACGTCGCGTTACTTGCCAAAAATAACGTTAAATCCACATTAATTAAATTCGTGGCAAAGTTTAGAATACTTGTTATCATGCATAAGTGAGCTGTAGGGTGAGCTTCTATACTAGATATTCACAGAAAGCTATAACGTAAGGTTCTCAAGGCATCCAAGGTCGGCAATGTGTAACATTGGCGAATCCTATATAATTGGCTCATGTTGATCCTAAACACTCACCATCAAATGACCCCTCACTACTGAATGCTATAACACTACTTAACACTCAAGGTTTCGGTTGCAATCCTTTAAATATCATAACGACGTAAAGATATGCATGTGAAAATACGATGCTTTCTGGTACTCTGTGCACCAGCCAGTATTTACACACAGGAGTATGTACGAATTTTTTACTGTTCAGAAGGAAAATAATAACTATTATTAATTAATTATACATTATTATGTTATGTATGTATGCGTACCTACATACGGTAGACTAGTAACTTATGCATAAGTTATAAACTTTGCAGTGACAAGGACGCCTTGCGGTCCCCAATTAATTCTATTCATTTATTCTCCTACCAATTATTGTACTATTTAATGAAATACATAGAGACAAAACAATATATACAAATTACTATAGAGTTTAAAAAGTATATATGAATATTAATACAAGTATATTTTAAAGGTGTTTTAGTTTGTCCGACTAACTCCTTCATTTCCACTTATACCACACAAGTACAAGATAAACTTTGTTCACTGGTCATATATTTTACCACTAAGTTATTGCGTACCTATTTCAAATTTATAAAATTTACCGGAATGTTTTCCTGTATTTTGTGATACACGTTACGTTCTGTACTACAGCGGTTACAAAGCTTTATGTTTAACTTAAATCCATCCAGAATTTTAAGCATTCAATGTGATTTTTTTATCCCACCTATTTTTGAATTTTGAGAAAATTAAAATTAAAAAAAATTAATAAACACACTACAGTACTACAGGATACTGTCCATATCGATAAATAAGACATCACAAATAACCAAGATCACTGACCGAGATACAAGATCTTCCAGCACATGAAAAAATCTTCTTAAATTCATATTTATTTATATGTTTTATGAACTTTATTTTAATAACATTACAGAAGTACATACTTGATAATTGTATCTTAAGTGATGTCATGTTCGACTCTTGTTTACTTAACTGTCTCGTATCATATTCAGACTGATTGAAGCACAAAAACGGCCAAAAAGCCAACGGTCACCACAAATTCAAATCGCAGACGGTGCATAACTAGATCGATCACTTACGATTCATAATTAGGTACCCTTCGCTTGTTCCATTGATATTTCAATTAATAAAGAGTTGGTTAACACTATCACCGTTTCATAAAAAATATCACCAAGATTCGTTCTCCCAAACTCTATATACATTCTCCGCAACTTGTTTACACAGCATACACCGGCGGAACAATTTCATCAAGCGGTATATTGCCTCCCATAAATTTCCCACGACTCCATACCGTAGGAGCCCCTTGACGAGTCCCGTATATCACGGGTCCCACCAATTTCTTGACCGAAAAATTTATAACGGTCCAGCCGAGAGATTTATAAGGACGACATACCCCAGGTACACCTATCACTTTCTTAGAAGATGAGTTGTGTTCGGGTAGATTATCTTTTGTCTGCGTGGATTTACATACACGTTGGTATATTTTTTTTTCGATGGTACGTCGAAGCGTTCATTTTAGAAAGGCCCCAACGTGATTCGCTCCGAGAGAAGAAGCGGCAAGAAACTCTCGAGGTAATTTTACTACCAAATTTATAGAGAATACTTATAAATAATACCAAGCTTTATTGTCTTTGATATAATTATACAATTTATTAACATCATCATTGACATCGTCACAGTGCCACTATTGGATTCCGTTATCCCTTCACACACAACAGAAGAGTAACGATATAGTTTACCGCGCTTGCCGAGTGTGAGCTAACGAAATTGACACGACAAATTATATAAAATATTGCGCTGCTATCACAAATCGTAATTAAATTTTACTTAACTGATTACGGATGTTATTATAAAAAACTTCTATTGCGTTTCTTGTTTATTAAACAATAATTTACTAGAATATTTTCAATTTCTATGGTCCATTAAAATCGATGAGTTTGAAGACTTGGTCCATGCCTTTATCCAGAGTCTCATGCTGGGAACTAACCGGACACAATGCCGATGATTGACTAAGACTCCAGTACTTCGTACATTGGTGCCTCGTTTGCCCAAAAATTCATCGAGGACGTCTCCCCGTTCCCCAAGATGTTGTCGACGATTCCACGTCAGGATTTTTAGCTGCGAAATACACTAACGTCGTGCCTATCTTTCTTAGTCAGCCGAGACAGCCTATGGATTGGTCCGGCGTCGGACACTTAAGTAAGAAACAGTTTTAAAGAATTCCCTTCGCGTAGAACGTATTGTTATAAAGCCATAATACTCGTACATTCTGAAGTGGTAGTAGATTGGTTGTAGTGGTAATGAGGGATAAAAATTATTTAAAATAAGCGAGAATATAAGTCCACCTTAAGTTCTCATCAAGGAAGATCGTGTTACGAATTGAAGTAAAATATTAATGAAATAATACATATCATAAAATGAAAAGTATAAAGGATAGTAGAAACACGTACCGAGGGCACTTTTGCTTGTGGCATTCTTTGATATTTTAATTACTATCGAGTGAATTAACAACATAATTAATTTAAAATAATAAAATTCTAACTGGCTTTTAAAATAAATTCTAATATAAATTGAATCTGGGCCGTACGGGCCGTTCTTCTGATGTGTGAGTTAATCTCTGACACGTGCATAATTGGAAGTCCAACGTACCTTGTGACATTCGTACCTCTTTCCTGTCATTTTTGCAAGTTATACCGGAACATTTAAAAATGTTTTTCACAGAAAAAAAAACATATTAACATTCAAAAACATTTAATCATTTAAGTATTTAATTAATTACTAAACAACTTTATACGTTTTTTTTTTAATACACTTATACACCTAACTTTTTTTCTTCCACTACATAATATAGATACCACAGTAGCGCACAAAAAGCGCTAAATACGACCCTCGTAGTAGTGTTCGTAAACACTTGTGGCCGAGAGCGTACTTGTGGGATCGTTTGAGAGAGGGGCTGTCACTCACACTGTGATACGAGGAATGTTTACGTAATACTTTGAAGTTTAATATTTTTTAAATAACATGTGTTTTAGTAGTTCATAGAGCACGAATTGGGCCTCTTTATGCGGGAGACCGATACCAATGCTATCACTGAGATACGATGAATAAAATTTTAAATAATTTTTTTCGTTATTCTTAATGTCTTATGTATTTGTGTAAATGGGCAAACGTACGGACGTTTGTATGTGTATTAGGGTTTGATTTTTTCAACTGAAGGCCGATTTTAAAATCATTATCGGAACTCATGTTCGTATGAACACCAATGGCCGGCCAGCATACGCCGTGACATGCAATATATTTGCAGCCTTTTAATTGAAAGTTAACTTTTTAAAAAAGGAAACTTAACATTTCAATTTAAAATGAACTACCGTAAAAAAACTTGTAATCTAATAATTAATTGCTATTCGTTCTGAATTAATGATTTTTATTATCACCAATTTTTTTAATACGTACGTAAAATTTATCTACAGTCCATTAGAAATCTAGTGTCCATTACATTCATACATACATACATACTCGTATATGCACACATAGCGTTGAAGCTAATATAAACTGCGTTAGAGAATCCGTTTCTCCTTTTTGATAAAATACATAATTGTAAAAGATAACACAATATTATAGAATAGAATAAATATTGGCAGTGAACCATGAATAGTTCCAGAAACCTCGGGACTTTGAACCCACTTAAATCTTGTCGCCTTGATGCTTAAACCGAAGCTCGTTGGATCTGCGCGCATCAACCACTTCGCGGAGCTTTACAAAGCTTCTCGCTTAAGCGCTGCGGGGAACAACCTCGATGGAATTTTGTGGGTACCGTGTAGGAAACATTGAAAGAAATTGTGAAGTAAAAGCGCTATAATTCTAATAGTAATACTAACTTGGTTATTACTATTGTAATTTACGAATATTATTTCTACTTCATCAAAGAAATACAAAGAACATCAAGTTTATAATATTAAATTAAGTTATATAAATATAACTGTTCTTTTGAAAGTGATTTTTTCCTTCTAGTTCCATCAAACGCCAAAATGAAAAGTTCAATGTAGCTGTCATCTTAATCAAAAAACATGAATATCCTGATAAACTCTGAAGTAGATCATAGCTTATTTATTCAACAAAATTTATGATTAATATTTAATTTGGACGTATTTCCTAAAGATAAAAAACCGAACCCTATCCTCGGAATGACAATTTCACAGTAGAGTAGCTGCACATGTGTGCAAATGCAAGATAGACAGTATGAGAAAACATAAATTTATCTCACATAAAATATCTATGGTCAAGAGTTATTGAACTTGGTAAGTTCCCTATAAAAACGTAAATAATAAAAGTACAGTCACGTACAACACGAAACGAAACGAAGAATCTATTCAGATTCATAAAAAAATCTAACCGATTTCATCCATTTTTTATGTTAATTATATTTGTATGAGCACATTTTTCTGTTTCTACCGACCGGCTACATTTTCCTCGCTGCAGAATTTGAAATTCAAATTAAGAACAAATCCTGTTCCACGGTTATTCAAATTTATATTCGGTCGAGGACCAATGACGCAGAAATATGAGTGCGATCTTTCATTTTGTGGGCCAATTCACAGTGATCATACTTTTGTACGCAATTATATTTTTTTCTCATTGTATTGTTGTGAATAAATTAAAATTTAATGCCTGTGTTATGTGGGATGGAGGGTTATAAATCACTGTAATGCATGCATGAATGTGGTAATTTGTAAATGAGTATTAATACCTACTATTATTACACTCATAACACGTTGCGCAGCTTTTCTGTGAGATTACATTTTAGGACTGTGAATCTGCTTAGTTCTAATCAAATTTACAGAGTTAACTACAATTATCCATTTCTAATTTCGATTTAAATGTGAGGCAGCCCTGATATATATATTTTTTTTATTAGAAAGTTATTTTAGTATTAGCAGGTATTCTATGGCATGCAGCATCTTCCTAGTGTTGTAGAAGTTCAGGAGTGCATCTGTGTTAGTGGTAAAATTGGGCATATATTAATAAATGCCTTTGAATTTGTTTCATCTACTATCCGCTTTACTTGTAAAGTAACCGTTTACCACTGACATAATTAATTTAATCACAATCCATAAGTTTAAGAGTTCGAAAAAGAAAGGGTCGCCTAATCAGGTCGATTAAAGAAGAAAAACAAAATACAGACAATTTGTGTTAGGAAAGAAATGTGCGAGCAGTAACGAAATTATTTATCAGGATATATGTTTTCGGGTTTGATGTAACCAATAATGCTTGCCAGAAGTGCTCACTGCTATCAGCAACTCGAGACTTCGAGAGCTATTGCTTCGCCGCGAACACACTTACGCACTTAGCGCTCAAAATGGGTAACTTTCTAGACAGCTCTAACTTCAACTTTTAGGTCTTCTTTTCAACTTTTAGACTTTTATTTAGGCAGTTGTGCTTATATTCATAATTTGATTCCAGTACCATATCAGTTCAGCTTAAAGGCATACAATTGTCGTTGCCGGAAGAGGCGCTAGAAGCATTCGAGCACGCTGTATAAACAGAGTCTTAGGTGGACTGGATAAAGGGAGAACAGTTTTTCTTATTTCTAAACGTCCCAAGTACTCATATTATGTAAGGTCTCGTAAGCGACTCTATTGATCGCTATATCACAAAAACACAATATCTTGGGATGGAAAACTGCTATAGCCGCCGCCCTTTCAACTAGCACAAATATTTTTGGACAACAAACTTGATTGTCGAACTCCAAGGAAAATTTACGTACAACAGGCACCTATGAAAATTTATCTGAAAATGCTTCGCTTTACATTTCCCTAAGGATGCAGTCCTATTTAGTTAACAAAACTTTGGTCCCACGCCTTCTGCCCGTATCAGCTGCTACACGCTCGATAAACCGGCTCAATCGTGTCGAAACATGCAAAAACATTCCTTAAGCTCCCGTCTTTCGGCGGGTGAACAAAAAAATCAAAAAATTCTCTCTAGATCCAAGCGCTGACGGCTTGTACTGGTGACAGATTTGTGTGTGACAAGGCTTGAAATCAATGCATAAGAGAAATAAATGAATTTAGTTTATAAACTGAATACGCGAAATACAAATTCGATTTAAAAATTAATCGTTTAGCAAGCGTGTAATGGTGAGATAATTTTTCAAGTGGGGGGATGGTTCCGGAGATTCAACTCCGCATATATAGAACTTACAAAATTCGCACTCTCTTCATAATAATAGTAGAGTTTATGTAATAATTTTTTGAATATTTTATACTGCATGAATGGATCAGACCTTTCGATCGCTGGAGCACATGAAGGACTGTTGATTTAAAGTTTAATGGAAGCAAATATTTTTATTTATTGGTTAATACAAATCTATTTCTAACATTCCATCCTACCAATTCTTAACATTGTAAACTATAGTATGAAACCGATAATTATTGATACATGTATGTTAAGACTAAAAGCGTAAAATATGCCGAAGACAATTCTCAGACTCTCCGTCGTACACACGAAAAGGTTAGGCATACGTCTACAGTGAAAAAGCCTTTTTTAAAGTTAGTTAAAAAACAACAATCTTTAACACAAACAGCCGGTGTAGTGAGTTGCACCTTCCACCCTCACGACATAATGAGCCGGCCACTCGTGTCGACTTGCTTGCAATTAAGTCTGTCAAAGGAATGACTTCGCGTTGACGTTGGTACCGACTTTGTGGGGCTAAATTTTTACTTCGACTTGAAAATTATAACTTTTAAAACACCCCACAGAACGTTTTATACGCTAACGTAATTTACGATGTATATTTATTTATTTAATAATTGTCGATAACAATATAAATATCGCGTTCATCAAGGCTAAATTTGTTAACGTATCACTAATTAGTTGCCGACGTTACTTTTAATATTTGTACGCCATTGAATGCCAATGTACAATGAAACTGTGAACCATTGCATTGTACACCTAAGATGATAGATACCAGATGCCTAGATGCCAGATAAATTATCTAATCTAATCTAATTCTCTGATGGCTATCTAATGATCAGGTTCTAGTAGAAACCATTGCAAACAACACAATGGTTATAGAAATCTTCTGTAGGTTTCAATGGTTATAGAAATATTCAATGGTTATATCTTGAATATAGAAATGGGTCTTCCCCGACATAGGAGTAAATATTATTACATAATTGACGTTCTAGTCATAATTGCATGTCGTATTTGGTAGGTAAGCTATATACCAAAAAAGTAATATAATAAATATTGTATTATATTTTGTAATAGTGCTAAGTATTCATGTAACAGAACAGCAATTTTAAATACATCCATATGCTTTGGCACAGAGAAAGCTTCGTCAAAATTTATTCAGTATTTTTTCCGTGCTGCCTGGTCAAACATAATTTTTTTACGGTAATGCATGATTATATAAAACTCGCATGAAAGGAACAAAATTTTATCTTGAGTCCTGACCGCATTCATCATGTGAGATAATCAAGAACTTGACATGGTGTTTATATGCTTTATACCTTACGTGCGCTGAGGAGTTCATTCGCCATTTCATATTTTCTATGTTAAAGCACCTTTTCCAAACGGTAATAGAAGTAAAAAAATGACGTATATAAGTGCATTTACAAATTACGTAAACGATTAAATGATTTTAATTTTGAATATAGTATTAATATACAATTAATATATTGAAATACACTCATAGATAATAAATATCATTTATATTATTTATATCATTACCATACAGAGAGAGTGTGAATTTTGAGAGTTTGTGTATAGGGAGAAGGTTATCCCCGGAATCCAGGTACTTATTTGAAAAATTGTTTTATTCTTTTTAAAGGTACATTATTCCGGATATACATGGTCTATGTCCATCAAGTGTATATATGTAATAATGAATTGTTGAACCCGAACGAAGTTAGGACGGGCCATTAGTTTAGGACTTAATGGATTCGTTACGTAGAACTCGGGTCGAAATTGAAACGAGTCGTCTTATGTTTCGATTTAATGCAGGTTGGGACAATCGATAAGAAAACAAATATTCACACACACCCCCACACCAGGATTTTCTGTGTTGCGCGTAGATTAGACATACACAAATAATAAATTACACAAACCCATGATCTGAGAACAAAAATCTGTCATATGAATGTCTGTGTCAACTGGGAATCGAACATAGGACAAAGCATTCCAAAATGCCAAATGTCGCAATCGATCTCTGTCTTTAGGAATGGCATTACACTTGTGACACACCTAAAATAACATTGTAATACGTTACAGATCTCGGATTGCTAAGTATAACCTTAACATCGCATGGACTGCATCAGGTATTATTATTTAAATATCAATTAAATACATATCGGTGAGGTTAATTGAAAATTTGATTAGTGACCAGTATTCCATAAATTTTCATATAATAAATTTTAATCTGAATTAAAATAAATACAATAAGTGTAACGTAACGACATTTATCGTTTCGGCTAGTAAAGTTACGGCCTGCTATTAGAAACGGACACAGTCTATTGATCGTAGTATTTTACGAAATTTTATTTCCATTTGTTCTGATGTTAATTTTAAATAGTACTTTGACTATAAAACGGAAGCTTTAATCATAGTTATGTAACAACTAGAAAACTGCCCTCGCATCGCTTTGGGAAGACTACGCCTCACGCTAAGAAATAGTACCCGCATTATTTAAAAATTAATTTATAACTTTTTTATTTTTGAACAGATGATGCAATGAAACAACTTTAAGTATTAACTGATGCTTACTGCAAATATTAGTAAGAACCAAAACGAAATCAGTAAGGCCGTTTCAGAGATTAGCGCGAATAAACGCACATACACACAGACAAACAGACAAAAATTGTAACAACAATTGTTTTGTGTTCTATTGCATCAATAAAGGCCTCATATAATGTTTTTCTTATATATCGTTCATGTACAGAAAGCTTTCGGTTAGAATTTTATTATATGTATAGATGTAAGGTATATTTTTATGTATTCTGTTTTAGTCTTTCGCTCTTCTCTGATTGCAATAATTACACTGTACTAAACACACACCCGTATGCTGCAATACGACGTACGTTAATATAATATTATTTAGGCTTTATACAAATTCCAAGCGTATTTTATCTAGTTTTAAATAGCCATCACCGAACGTCAATAACCACAACATCATGCCGGTTTCACGTTGTTTTCTGATGCATTGTTGTTTAATTGATGTATACAAAACTTTAATTTGCTTCTGTCAAATACATTTATTTTATGTGCTTTTATTGCGTTCAATATTAATGAACCTGTTTGGTCTAAATTATGCTGAAATAAAGTGTAGTATATTTTTCATAGCGCAAACTTTCCAGGGTACATTAACATTTAACAAAGAGCGAACTTCGACCATTAACGTATTCTCGATAAATAAATATATGCGAACAAAGGGAGCAAAAAATCATATCGGTTATTCGTTTTTACTTTGATTTTACACGTCGGAAAAAAAGAAAAATCTGGATGTCTAGAATCTGGAACTGTGGACAATTACCAGTATGGAGCTGCCATCAATTTATTTACAAAAGCCATTTTTTAATATATTTACAAAGTTAGATCATTTTTCACGTATAGATTTTAATAATGTCTTTTTAAGTGTGTAAATGTTATCTGCGAAGAGGTCTATCTGATCAATATTTGCAGTTTCGTTAAATTCTTTTATAAACCTGTTGGGAGGATCGTTTTAACCACTTAAAACCACTTGAACCACTTAAAATATTAAAAGGCCGAGATTTCCTTTTATTAAATTATTTATTAAAAGGCTGATAAGGTATAGAGAGATTCAACGATAAAAGTAGTTCGGGCACGTCTAAAGAGCCATTAACATTTTTAAAAAGAAACACGATATCAAACATGCGTCTCCGTCTCACCAGGGACTGCATTTTGAAGAAGGCGAGTCTATTCTCGTACCACTTGACTTTATTGGTCAAGTTAAGCGAGTAGGTTAGACGCCATAAAAATCTATTTTGGACAGGTAAATATCAATTCTCGGTTATTTCTCTCAGTTATGGATTTTTGTGATGTCATGTTGTACACATCCATGCTCCCCGCAACACGGGGAATCCAGGAATACGGGTGTGAACGTGTAAACAATTATTTATTCATTTATGCATTCCTATTTGTTATTTTATTCATTATCTGTCAATTAGTTGAGGTGGATATCGTAATGAAAATAACAAAACCAAACAAGAAAGGGAACAGCCTAATGGTGATAAAAGATTATCTTGTGTAACATCAATGAATATTGTAGTTACCTATAGTAAATACACTTTTGTTTTTTGGTTAAGTACAGCAGTTACTTGCCGTGAATACTGCGCTTAAAACTTCAGTTTCCGTTGTGCCACTGATATACTCACTCTCGTCTCTCTCTCACTCTTCGTGTTATAAAATATAACTTAACATTTGTATCGAAGAAGCTTAAAAACCTTGAAAATTATGCGTACTGCACGACGATTAAACGTACACAGAAAGACATACTACATACTCCGTATATGTATATACAACGAACAGGATAAAACCCTTTTCTGAGGGTCCGGTATCCGGGCTGTATGCAAATTGCTCCATTGGGGAGATCTTTTAAAATAACACCAAGCGGTGCGGCGGTGGGTTTTTAATGAGATTTTTAGAGTTATTACGCGGGTTCGTCGGTCGTGACGAGCCATGTGACAGGTCGATTGAGCCACTAAGACTGTACTGAAAATGCTTAGAGAATATCTTAGGGGTTGTATTTAAATAGAAATAATAGTGTCGAAACCAGTTCCGCACAGGTTTCAACTTTTGTAATTACCATTCGTTGTTTAAAAGATGTGCGGAGGAGTTACTTTAGCCGTTTCTTCTCCTCAATGTTAAATCACCTTTTCGAAACGGTAGCAGAAGCAAAAGATGACGCGCATAAGTGTATTTACAGAATACCTAAATGATTAAATGATACTGAATTTGAATGCATGTTAAATCACAACATAATGATAACACAAGGTATGTTATATCAAATACTGGTCAAGCGCCGGTGATGCCTGACAAAGTCAAAAATAATGTATTTGTCTCTCAATACAATTAATATGTCATGTGACTAATATTTTGTGATCGATATGAAAAGTTCTGGTTGCTTATAGAAGAAAGAGCTAAGAATGTAGTTTTGAATTTTACTGGTATATACTCCTAATAATTATCACAGCAAATGCGGGTTTTATATTGTGTATTTATTGCATCATGTCACAACAGGAAAGCGTTTAAAAGGTTTTAAAATTGTAGTTTTAGGACAGATCAAGCGAAATATATTAAAATTTGAAATGATATACTTGATTTTGTGTATTGTATACCGTAGAATTGTTTTGGATACTATAGAAAAGAGCGTTTCTCACGATGAACGCAACACAACAACACAAAAAAATGTATAAGGATAAGCATTTTTAAAATTTATTAAAAATATACCTACCTATTATATCTCTTTACTTTACTACACATATACCAGTCTACTTCATCACAAACTCACAAAATATTAAGTTCAGTGTTAATTACGAATAATTTTCACAAACTCGTTAATATTTTTCATTACGTTTAATCATAATATTCACGTTTAATCAGCTCGTAACGTCTCAGTCGACATGTAATACACTTCAGTTGACATGTTTATATCATAAAAACTATTGGATATATCAAAGTCATTTTATACGAAACTAGCGCCTAGTTCGGATTGGATTATTATTTATAAATAAATTATTATTAAAAATGCACAATCACGTGTTCTCACTGCGTACCAATTTTCATGAAGATTGTTCAAGCCGTTCTTGAGTTATAACCCGACATACGGAAAAACAGACAGATAGAGAGACGAATAAAAATTTTCCAAAATTGATATCAGTATATCATAAAACGAATATTTATCATGAAATTTGACAAAAATGGAATGTACAGACACAGAAACATTACAAATTTATATAGATTTTATATAGCCTATCATTTGCGCAATCACGTTTTCTCAGATATTCACATACCAATTTTCATTAAGATCGGTCGAGTTGTTCTTGACTAATCGCGAAACAACATACAGACAGGCTCAGCAGATTTATGTATAAGTACAGACTTGTTTATATTTTTATTAAATTGAAAAAAAAAATGTTTCCGTGATTTTACTGGTTGCTTCGCGGTACACATCCCATTCATTGAAATGTAAAGCACTGATGAGATTATTTCTAACAATAACAAAATTTTAACATAAGAATGACACCTATAATTTACGATTCGTACTCTATAAATAGTAACGTTCAAATCGTTCACCCAGTGACGTGCCAAGGAACAGACGCAGTCGCTGCCGGTTCACTGGGAGCTGTAATTGATCAGTTCAGTTATTGAAAGCCGCTCCAATTTCCACGCTGACTGCTTTTAGTTGGGCTGCATCGTGGTATGTTATTGCCTGGTGAGGCGAAACTAGCCCCCGCTTCCACTACCAGGCTGTCGAACACCTTTCGACCTAAATGGATACGAGTCTATGAGTTATAGCTAAAAACATATTCTGTCCGCTTAGCCCAATTATCCTATATTTGGAACTTGCACATATAAAAATCTACGTAGAAAGCTTGGATACCTTAAATCAGGAACATGGTGGCGCCATCTCTTATCGCACTGTGGAAATTTACATATTTAATATGGAAAATCTATAGAACACAATAAGACGACCAGTCGGTCAAACCCGGAACCATACATAATCATAAATGGGAAAGATTTTAATTACGACATTGATATAATAATAAAATAAAATAAACTTTCACACACTCACACCCCCGCACTAGGATTCCCTGTGTTGCGGGTGGCATGGACATACACAATTATTACATCACAAACACCCATGACCCGAGAACAGTCATTTATCTGTCACATAAATATCTGCCCCGGCCGGGAATCGAACCCGGGACCCCACGCTCGGCAGGCAGGGTCACTACTAACTGAGCTACGGGGTCGTCAAATTAAATGCATTACGAAAGTTAATAATTTGTATTACCAAACCAATTCTTTCACATTACTGCATACAAATTACGGCTAAACCCAGGTCTCTCCGCATACAAAAGGCCTGACGTATACTTGACCTGGCGGACCCGATATAAAATGCCTGAAATGTATTTTAACCCATCGAAGGCCTTTAGCGACAACCCTAAACCTTTAGCATATTTTTTTTGTTACAATTGACTTGTGTTACGATGGACTCCGACGCACAAAAGCACTAGCCGCACCACTGCCCGGCAACTCCTTACATCGCTCAACTAGTTCCACACTTATCGTTCACTTAGGACGCACAGCCGTGTGGCTGGGAACTACCTGTTTCTAAATGTCGTCAGCCAGCTACATACCACGACTCGCTCGGGCGGACGTCGTGCAGCCATCGAAACTTTAATTAAAGCGAAACGAATAACGTGTAATATTTCTCACCGGCGATATCGCCTCCCGACACTTGCACCCGAATAAAGATATTATATCGCGCTCACTTATCTCAAAATTAAATGAGAAGTACTTTTGACGTCGGCTGGTAAAAAATGGAAGCGTAACGGTAGGTAATTTAGATCTGAACGGGAATCCACAACGACATATTCATTTATTTTCTTGTTGCTTCGTGTATCATCAACATTACAACCCATGTCGTCCCGCCATCGGTCTGGGGTCTCCTATCGCAATGAGAAATGCGCTGGCCAAGTGCTGGCGGGCAAACTTCAGACACCTTCGAAAACATTATGGAGAACTGTCAGATGTGCAGGTTACCTCGCGATGTTTTTTTGAAAATATTTTTTTAATCATTCAAATTTTTCAAATAACGCCGCCTGCCAATTACTTCAGTTCACTTATTTTGCCAATACATTTGTATTATAATATTAATCAACTCATTCAAAAAATTATCATCAAACATTTAAAAGTAATAAAAACGTGTATATGTAGAGATCTCTCTATTTAAAGACTGTAGTCCAAAAATGTTTATACATCAACTCTTCTCAAAAAGTTTGCAAAAGTTTTTAAACAACGGCGGGGAGGCGATTTCTTATATTACATCTAATCTTCTAAATTATTTTTAAAGTAAGTTTAGTTTTATGTACGTACGTACATATAACATTACGTTTAGGGGCTTGTGGGAGCCTCCGTCATCTCAATTCATCATCTTGAATTTAAATCATGGACGTATGCAATCCGTGACTTAGCTGGGTCGAGGCGCCTCCGTCTTTTGCACCGACCAAAAACAAAATCACATATCACATATAGTTTTTATCAGATGTACCGGACGGAAACAGTTTAAAGGGGATAAAACTTTATCGCCATAGCGAACTACCGCCACCTTTATGTTCTTCGAAGTTCCGGTGCACAGTGACACTGGTATACATATGTGGATATAGGACACTTTGTTATTCAATAATGTCAAGAATATGTTACACTTGAAACGTGAACTAATTATATATTCAATTATTGGTTAACAACAAAGTAATGTAAATATTAACGCATCAAACATAGAATAGCTCCTGCCACATGCCAGTTACCATCCCATAGATATACTTTCGAACGCCTTTAATACAAGTGTACAGCTTGGTGACCCAGCGATGGATGTATACTGTAATTTAATGAATTCTGATTTGCTTAATGTTAATGTTAAATGTAATGTATAAGAAAAAATATATAAAGAAAGTTTGGTCAATAACATTATCATGGATTAATTGGATTTATGTTTTTCATGTTTTTTTAATGTTTTTCTTGATTATAAAAAACGGGGACATAATATGTGATATAGGTATCTTTTTAAAATGTAAAATGGTTTGGATTAAAAGATGTAGAAAACGCACGTAGATTAACCATTCCTCAACAAATATTCAATGACCAAAACCGCTTCTACCCGAGCCTTGTTTGGATTTTAATAATTTTAAATTAATATAAACAAAGTAACATTTTATAGCCTGTTGACTTTGCTCATGTTATATATATTTATTTATTTATTTATATATTTGTTTGTGGCAATAAGGTGTAATATTTAAAGTTGATTTGTGCTCGTACGTACTTAAATTAAAAACGTGTTTACTTATTGATGGTTTATTTCAAACTGGATGCTAACGCACTGTTACATCGTAATTACACACATATATATGTTATTGACAAGATACTTATTCCATTTTACGTCTCCACCTTCCTAAAGTTACTTGAAATCCATGTCAAACAGCCAATACTTACAGGCTAACATTCATTAATATTTACTAACAATCAAAGGGGCCACAGTTAATTAAAATGGCCGTTTAGATCGGTGTTCCACTGTAATACCCCGAACTGGCCAATTGAAACAAGGGTGGTTCACTATACTTTTATTGATTGCAATTATGGAGTGAGGTCTCGTCATTAATTGTGAAATGTATTGATAGAAATAATGTAAGTTACCTACCTAATTTAAAAAGTCTGAGTGAAATGTTAAAGGCGTAAAATAAGCCCTGTGATATTTGTTTTTTTTTTTTATGGAAAACGATTCATTATACATTTGAAGTATAAAATAGAGGTTAACACATTTTAGGAACAATGATTTTTCCATGGCTTTGTCCCCCCCCCCCCNNCCCCCACTCCGACTACCCAATTCAAAGGCGGAGTTAGCCATAACAATTAAGAAATAGTGATATCTGTACCTCTATACTTAATATTATAGAGAGAGAGAGCAGCGAGAGCGAAAGAGAGAGAAAGCGAATTTTGTAAGTTTATGTAGATATGTGGGGAAAGTGAACTCCGAAACCGCGGCGCCTATCTGAAAAAATCTTTCACCATTTTCAAGGTACACTACTCCGAATAGGCTATATTTCAAGATTATACAATAAATTTTTCTGCCCGAAAAAAGTCGGGGCGGGCGTAATTCAATAATAAAGTAGCAATGGTAACATAGGATATCGAGCACAAATATTTGTTAAATCAATAACTAGGTATCAGTGTCTAAATAATGTATTTGTTATTTAATCGACATAATTATTGAAATTCGAATGAATATTTATTCATACATATATCATGATTTCATATTATATTACAGAAATATGTTACTGAGTGGAAATTTTGTTTAACTTTGCTTGGTGATTTACAGAAATGAACGTTTCTATTGGCGTATAATACAATATTGTAAACCGACGTTAGTTTAATAATAATGTTTAAGATAACATGTAAGATAAACAAACGGAAGATGGTACGGCAGTACCCAGTCGACGGAGAAATGGAATTCTCTAGAATGCCCGGCGCCCATGCCGGCAGAACGCGCGGGTGGTGTTGAAAAAAGTGGTTCATCTTCCGAAGGAAGATAACAATTAGCATGGTTATAGTTGAAACAATTTGAAAGTTACAAAATAACTAAAAGTAAAAACTACTTGATGATAAAATATTATTTAGTGTCCGATTTCACCAAGTCTCTGTAGCCTTAAGTATCCAACGCATGTCGGGCTAAGAAGTCAGCCGCGTATTCACTTGCCAATAATATGTAAAATGTTTGTCTTAATTTATTCCGTTTTTTGCTGCATTAAATCCCTTTAAACAAACTGAAGTATCTGAAGCGGTTATCTTATGATAACATTTCATCTTACCTGTGCACAGTGCCATCTATCCAAAAGGTCGCGTACTACGACGTTGCTATAAGTGTACACCTGGACTAAAACAATCTCACAGAGAGCGCTAGTTTAGCTGGAGAAGAGGAAAATAAAAACACTAAAAGCTCTATATTTACAGTGTCGTCATACACAGTTTCTGTGTCACCGATTATGAAAATTCCACCCTACGTACATTTGTAGTCGTATATTTAATTATGTACAAACACTAAGCGAACTTCATAAAAATATTTAATATTTACCAATCAAAATCAATTATGGAATCAGAGTTGCTTGAATGACAAGATAAAGGCTGTTCTGAAATCCATTTGGAGGGATGTTAATATTAAATTCCTTTAAAGAATAACCTTGAACGATGTGATTTCAAAACACTTGGTGAAGGTAAACTTATTTTTGAGACGCACATTAATAATATCACAGCTAATTAATAATACCCATCAGGTTAAAAAGCCTTTTAAAAGCTGCAAGCCATAAAATATTTTATTTTTTTTAAACATTTGCCTCAGCTTAAAAATAATAATTATTTATATAATGTACTTCACATCATATTTAATACCTCGGAAGCCATCTTTTCAATTCCATACAAATTACCATTCCGTACTTGAGGATTTTATACTTCCAATACCGTACTAAATTTAGAATTAATTGAATTGAATCCCCTTACTTAGTAAATTGAACAGTCAATATACCTTATTAAGTAATAAAATTAGATTATTTCATGTTAGATAACGAAAAATAGTTCGTCCATGTGAATTAAATACCTTTGGGCGCCGTTCTATATAATAGAATCCCTTTGACAAGCACATATAAGAGTATGTTATCCTAACTAATAATATTTTTATTGTGTTATTATAAATATTATGATCGTTTATCAGATATTTTAAAATTTTTATATCTACACATTGTATTCTATTAGGAATTGACTTTTTTAACTAAATATATTGACTAGAAATTATTTACTTTTGCAATAGTAACAGCGGGTTTTCAAAAGAGAGTTATAGACTTAGACTTTTATAAGTCCGTGCGTTCAATATCTTGGACTTCGTCCCGACTTACCATCAGGTGGGATTGTTGTCAAGCATTAACTTGGTTTATGTAAAAAAAATGATCGTACTCAAAACATTATAACGAATTTCGTAGCAGAACTTCATGCTGAGGTTTATCGCCTATCATAAAAGACACAAGTTTTTGAACAGTAAACACTAAATGAAAATCGATACAAAAATAAGTTTAGGAAACAAACCAATAAACAAAAAAGGGTTCCAAACGTAATTTATTTAAATTTATAATTTTCTGATGGATTAACCAATTTTTTTTCTAAAAGTTTTTCTTTTTCAATATCGTCTCAGCTGTATGACATTCTGGTATTGATTGTCATCCTAAAAAATACTATTTGCAATTTACTATGTATTACAAAAAGTGTAACAAAGTCAAACGCGGGTTCACAGATTCCAAACACTTTCAATAAGGAGTCTCCTAACAATGCTTTGTTGTACCTGAACTTTAAACTATAATGTATGAATAAAATTTATTCACGACTAACTGAAGTTGAAAGTGGGGAAGAAGTAAGCTGTTAAATTGGTAATTAAGAACAGAAAGACAGAGTGTCTGCTATAAATATTTATAAAACATTCCATCGCGCGGGGCGCGTATTTGAAATTCAGATTTTTCCAACAACCGACTCTGCTGTTATTTAAATATTTTCTTGTCCAATGTTGAACACGTTTTTTTGTGGGCATCACTAGTAAGTGGTCTTGAATCTTCCAATATATTATTCAATTAAAGCAATCGCCATCAGACGGTAACTGTTTACCGATGTCCATGGATATTCGAAACACCACACTAACAAATAACCGAAAACACTTAGTTTTGTGCAATGTATTTTGATGTAATGTTTAAAGACATTTTGAAAATTTATTCAGACAGTGTATTTGTCTGAACAACAACCTGTTTCAACAAACAGTTACGTGTGAGCAGTTGCCGAGGGCAAAGTTGATCAGCATGCTCCAGTCAATATCAAATATACACATCCGTTGCTAGTTCGTGAGTTAAAGTAACCATGTGACGTAAGATGGGCTCCGTGTGAATTTACTTCTGTTATCACTAGTTTAAACTGTATCATCGTGGTGGAGCATATTGCAGGCCTCGTTGGTGATAATGTTGTTGTTAGGATCGACTTGTGTTATAGCTCAGCCAGTTGTAACAAGCGGCATAGTTTAGCTCACATGTGTGTTACAGAGCAAGCGAGCCATGATAGCCTAGTTATTTGAACGTTGCTCTCTCGCACGAAGACGAATTCGAATCCGCCACAAATTGTTAATTTTTCAAATGCATATTACAACTTAATTATCAATTGCTTAGGGGACGGAAAACATCATGAGGAAACCTGCACACGTGACAGTTTTTCATAACGTTCTGACAGGTATGCGAAGTCTGCCAACTCGCGCTAAGCCAGGGTGGCGGGCTGTAGCCATACAGTTTCTCATTATGAGAGGATACGCCAGACCACCAATGGGACACTATGGGTTGTAATGATAGTGAAGTTACCAAGCGAGCGGAAAGAACGACCGAAAAATTCCCGGAAATATAGCTAAAAGTGTAACTCTCTTAACAAACCCCTAGTACATTGAAGTGGATAATGGGTTCAATCGGTTTTAAGCCTTTGGGTTGCAGTGCCTCGTTAGGCAGGGTTCAAAGTTAAGGTTTCATCTCTTGAGAAGTTTCTATTTAAGGGATAAAAGTTTTACATCTTTACCGACTGTTCCCTACGGTTTTGCTTAAAGAAATTGACATATGTGAAAACGAAAAATTAAAACTAATAGAAAATAAGAGAACCAGGAATTCGCTTAAGAACACTCTTAGAACTCTTGTTTAAAGTATGTTACTATAGACATATAAAACACAAGACACAATTACAGCTGACAGCTTAACAGACCTGGAGCTTACACCATGAACTATTCTACTATGACTTTCTGAAGAAACGGAAGGCGAGTAACCAATCCGGGCATGGGCTACAGCGGAGAAAATATCAACATATCGTTAACGCTGAAGGTAAATCAAAGATTCGGAATTTTTTTAGGATGTAGTTTAGACAATCACGGCAAGAATATAGTGAAAGTTCGATGTAAATATAACTCCATTCTCAGTGGAAAAGTGCGATGACAGAATTTTGATCCTGGGCGTATTTTCTGCATGGCGGTAAGGTTTTTATTGAGTAGCTAGTATCATTCAAATATGATTAAAATAATTTATTCGTTTTTCTCCTGACTACTGCGATACGACAGTGTCCTCATTAGTGTTGCCAGTGATGGTATTGGCGATCAATTAACATCAGCAATTAACCCTAAACCAATATTTTACAAAATCGTTGTCATTGCTCTAGGTGTTTTTCTAACTTCTATCGGTCCTTCAAAGCCTTCTCATTATGATTCTATTGTCGCGAATACTAATAATAGTTATTCCAAAACTATTTCCACAGTTACCCAATAACTTTTATTCGCAAAATCAATAACGTATAACTAGTGAGACCATAAATTACGCGTGACATCGGAACGGTTTATTTATGCGTGCCCCGCAAATTGACTTCAACGAAAAAAAAATGAAGTTACCGTTTATTAAGGTTCTGAAAACGGACCGCCGACTATAATTTTCGTCTTTTAATGCTGCTGAGTTACTTTCACAAAACGACCTAACTAGGACAAAAGTGACCACTGATATCGACGTTACTATAATTGGTTTTAGATCGATTTTCCTTCACGTGGGATAGAGATATATGCCGGGTGTAGTACGTAGAGTATCCACGATCTTTCACCAGTTGATGTCGTAAAAAGGTCGTAATCAGACGCGTTTCTGATTTTAAATCAAAAATTAATATGATACGAAATACGTTTCAAATTGTTCCGAATTTTCTGATCGGAATTTTTGTAATGAAGCAAGTATGGCGTAGAACATTTTTTTGTTGTGGAAATTTATCGTTTGATCACAGAAGGTTACAAAATAAATTGAATTCGTTTGACAGTGAATTAACGATAAGGTATTTAATTATATTCTCATCGTATCTCATAAGTACTGTTAACTTAAAGTAGAGAGGCTAGGGTCATTAGTTAGACTTCAACTACCTTTAAAAACCTTGTGGAAACTTCTAGTTCCGCAGGGTTTCTCGCTTTTTTTTTCCAACACTAAAACAAGTGATATCTCGTTTCTAATACACGAAAAAGATTTATAAGTGCCTGCAGAATTAGAACCCATCGCGTTTATACCTGGGAGACTTATATTCAGTGAATTGATCAGAGAATTTTGAAATGTTCGATTCAAGGAAGATAAACTTAGAGGAGCGAACGGTCAGTACTGAGCTTAAATAAATAATTTTGGACTTGTGTATACATATATATGTAAAGGTTGCTATAGTTAAAGGTATTTTTAAAAATATCGTGGTGAAGTTTTGTTCAATAGAGGAGGACCGTCCTCAGTAGGAGGCCACTACCAACTCGGTTGATGGTACATAGTTAAAGCGTGTAAACTTAGACATAAATTGGAGAAAACTCCTTGTCGTTGCTCCAATGTAGATTGGTACATAGGTTTCTGAACAAACAGTGTTTAAACCGCCGAAATGTGGACTGAGTTAGCCTGCCTTGTACACATAGCTTCGATACATTACAATTCACTTCAAGCCAAGGGTGTCTTCTTCTAATAAACGACTCCACTATGTTTTTTAGTGCGAATGACTGAAGATATGCAGGACTTCCTCCAGTATTGTTTATCCCAAAATCCAAACATACATAGTACTAAAATAACAAAATATTAATATGTCGGAGATGGTCATTAGTATTGACGTGAAACGAAACCCAGCACGATATCCGAGTAATGGCAGCACCGCCGCGATGACGTAGATACTCGGCTAGCATCGTGCTACAACAGAGCCTAGCTAGTGGAGTGACGCCGGATGGAGCCACAGTTTACATTCTGCGGTCGAAGAGATCGGTTCCTCCGCACTAGGAACTGTTATTTGTTTCGTTTGCCCAGTGTGAAGTGTTTCTTAACAATTAATTAAAAGTGTTAAACGATTATACGCCCACGCTATGTTCGACAATGCTGCTAAAACTACTGGCGTTGCCGACAAATATAACGATACAAACCAAAAAACACCCCAAAATAATTAGATTTCAGCTCGGGACTCCTCGCTCAGTAAGTCTAGAAGCCCGTCAATTCTCGGTAAACATTTATTTATGAACGAAAGCATTTATATGATTGTGAGTGAAATCTGAACAAACCGGGCCCAACATAAATAAATACGTATAATTGAAAACATCCAGGTAACAACATGTCCCAACCGCAGGCCCGCATATAACCGCCAACGTCTATATAACATTTACTACTCTTTACGAATCCTTTGAATTGTACGGAAATACTATTGTATGTTACCGACAATATTATGACGCGTATCGTCGAAGCAATTTCATGATAAAAAGAAATTGAAATAATATATTATTATACCTGTACGGTGTAGATAGAGGGAAGACTGTGCCAAAAATATATTTTATGTTTTTAACTCCCGTAGTTATGAGCGATTTTTTTTCAATTGTATTATATTTATACATATCTGTATCTTTTATTATAAATAAATAGACACCGAACACGCAATCGCTCGCAATCGTATTACTTATATAAGCATTAAACAAGCATTCTACTATTCTCTTTTCTATTCTCTTTTCTACTATTCTCTTTGTATTCTATAGCCAACTAACAAACAGATGTATCACCTTTGAAATGTATCCAGGGATGCAGACAGTTGTAAAAGCACGTTCATCACTGACGCGCCACCGACCAAAAAGGAATAGTCCACTATTTACTGTCGAACTTATTTCAACTGGAAACGCACATAATGAACTGTCGTGTGTTTTCAAAAATTGAATACATAGAGTTTATAGCTCCATCGAGACGTCTGCTGAGTATTTACGACATTTGCGCGTGACGTGCAGATTTATAAAGGCTCGAGGTGGTTGCTGAGATTCTCATTATATTATTGTGTTTGACTTTACCCGTTTCATTTACGTTACAAGATTAATAATATCGAATAAATTCCATGACATGTTCATACATATATGTCATGAAAATAATGTTAGATGGAAATACAATGGTACAAAGAGGCAGGTCGCAATAGTAACATAATAGTACATTCGATACTCTGGTAAGGTGTAGTAATTTCGGGGTGTGCAGTAGTTTATTTTAACTTAGTTTATTTCTCTCTACTATAATAACTATAAAGATATTTGTAAGATTTTACGACTTAATTCTTATTTATAATAATTTTGTCCCGTGTTACTGATGTGAATAAATAATAGTCTCGTGGAAATATTCCTAAATAAATTACTCGAATTTAAGATATACATTTGTATCCCTGTGTCATTACTGAATTAAATTATAATTGTTAATAGATCTTTTATGTCATCAGCATCATCAGCCGGAAGACGTCCACTGCTGGACATAGGCCTCACCCATAGTTCCCTGCAATTCTGACGAGGTCGTTGGTCCATTTAATGAAGGGCCGTCTCACGGTACGCCTTTCGGTTCGTGGTCGCCACTCGAGAACCCTTGCTCCCCATCGGTTGTCGGTTCTACGAGCGATGTGGCCTGCCCATTGCCACTTCAACTTGCAAATTCTAAGAGCTATATCGGTGACTTTAGTTCTCCTCGGATCTCTTCATTCCGAATTTTATCACGCAGGGAAACCCCGAACATAGCCCTCTCCATAGCTCGTTGAACGACTTCAAGCTTCTTGATGAGGCCAACATCAAAAGACCACGTCTCAGTGCCATATGTCATCACTGGCAACACACACTGGCTGAAAAACTTGGTTTTCAGACTCTGGGGTATTTTGGAAGTAAAGACGGATCGCAGCTTCTCTAACGCTGCCCAGCCTAGTTGGATTCTTCGCGCGACCTCTTTGTAGAAGTAGGACCTACCTAATTGGACAGTCTATCCTAGGTAGGTATATTCGTCTACAACTTCGAGATTATTGTTCCCAACAATTACCGGTATAGGCGGTACATGGATATTATACATACTTTCATCGGAGAATGAAATCGTTTACAATCGTATTATTCCCATATCAATACTTCATATTATATCGGGTAGGCAACCTAGAACGTTTCTTGATAAACCGTAGTAATTGTGCCGCCTTAAAATTTCCAATAAGACTGAACAGCTGATAACTTAATTGTTGTTTAATGATATTGAAGGTTATCATAACAACCAAAGTGTGATTTTTAACAGTATTCAACATCTCAAAATTACCTTCAAAACCTCTTAATTTGTCAATGAGTTATGAACTAAAGCGGTTCTCCCCATCACTAGAATCTGAATTTTTTTAGTAATTGTTAATTTCATAAGAACAGTTTATAACATCATTTACTAGTAAACTGCTTTCGCTTCGTTTCAAAAAACTCGATCCTTACGTATACAAACAGCAAACGCACCCAAAAAATTGTTACTTGTTTTTATCATTGACAATTTTTTTAAATATATACCTCCCTTGTAAAATTTGTGTATTAGTTTCCAAGATAAAAAGCCTCCACATAAACAGACACTATTTTCTAAACTATGCAGAGACGATAGCTATTTGTAACAAACTCATTCTATTCCACTTCTGATTTTCAAACGTTTAGAGACATATTAGAATACTTAGTCGGTCGTTCTTGTTCGTCAGCAGAAGTCAGATTGGACTGCGGACTCATAACCGCGACGATCCAACTTCGTCAGAACTAATAATACAGCTGCAGCAAACTCCGAGACGGTCATTCCTAACACTAATTATAAGTTTGAGCCATCTTCTACAATTCAGCCAGAATCTTAACCAAATTAACTCTGTAATTGTTTCCTCCCTTCATAACAAAAGAGACTGATGATATGATGCTTGCAGTTTAACAAAGTGTTCGAACAAAATTTAACAACAGTAGCAAAATTCATATTGACTAAAATTAGGTATTGATGTTGTCATGCGTCCTCGTGTCGTTTTTCATGATCGCCAGCTCATTAACTCCGTGTGAGGGCAGCGACGGCTCAGAGTGGGGTGAACCCACAGAAGCACATATTTACAGGATTTTAAAAGATAACAGTTTTAGAAAATAAAACGCGAAACATAAGTTTTATGTTCTCTTACAATATATCAATCATCCGAAGTAGAGTTTTCAAATACACGTCTGTCTGTTACATTGGTTATATAAGAATGAGACGAAATGCTTCTTGGATATTATTAGTAAGTTGCCAGTATGCTTCAATATACAACAAATATTTATAGTATTTTGAACCGTACAAAATCCCACCAGCTACGACTAAGGAAGTCTTGGTGCCCCTACTAGGCAATGAAGTCACGCGTGGCCCGGGGGCGCGCACGTGACACCGTGGAGGTAATTCCGGAAGCGTCATACACTCGTTAGATGAGAGCTTTTGTCTTGGCTTTGATGAGTATATAAAAGTCTTTTGAGAAGCGCTTGGAGTTTAGTAAAGGTCTGTATTAAAAACGACTTACGATTAAAGTCTGAACATTGACCACAGTGTTATTCTACGATTTGATATCTTTTTTCTTGGATCATTTTATTTCGGAAGGACACTTGCTAACAGCGAATCGCTTATTTATTATTGTAGTGATAGATGGATTCCATTGAGCATATAAAAGAATGAAACAACAGATGATCTTCTCGCTTGTTTTAGAGTTTGGAAAAGCCAAAGTTCTAATAAACCACGTGTCTTACACAGTACTTCTGAACAAAAATTATGAAATTTTTCTATCATAGACAGGGTGAGTGCCAATTTTTTTTCTTTATTTTAACCTAAGACTACTTTCTACTTTCTACACAGATTGGAGTGAACCTCATTTCAGAAAAACAAACCTTAGTACGATCCCGTGAAGACCGTAATGATAATGAAATACAAAACACAAAGAACATTCGTACATACTATGTGATTTAGTATCAATGGTGTTTAATATTTATTTGTTTGGTTTCCTTTTAACCGATAAAGCGACTCCTTAATTAAAGTAATTGTTTTATACGGAATATCTGAGCTTTTTTGTACGTACGACACTCGCTACCAAAAATTTCGAGGTCTGAGTACTTCCGGATCTTTCTATGTTCATATGTGACAAACTCTGAAGTTAATCGACGATCTATCTACATAAGTGTACGTGATTCAAAATTATTCAAATATATTTTGATTAAATATATTCGTCATATAATTAGATCATAATATTCAGATTCGTTGTTAAAATACCACTTAAAAAACCTTCTGATTGTCGAAAAGCCAGCAGAAAAACCTGAAGATTTAACTGTTAGGTCTTGAGAGTAAATTAGAAAGTAAAAAATATAACTAAAAATAGGTAAAAATAAGAAAATTTAGTCTTAAGTTTTACTTTCATGCAAATTTATCCGTAGGCGTTTGAAAATTAATGACAACAATGTTTAAAACAATTGTAAATTCCCACATTCTCGTTACTGTTAAAAAAATCTGGGTATCTTCGAAACTTTCACATAACAAATATTTTCTTCCAAAAGTTTTATGTACCAAAACAAACGGAAAAAAATATTTCGACGCCGCATTTTGATCTGTAATATGACTTTTGTAAATTTTTCTTAATGTGTTGTAAGAAACATTGAAATTTATCCATTATATTTGACCTTAATAATTTTTTTTTTAAACAGTGGTATTTTTATTAAATGTATTGTTTGAAATAAATCGAAGGTGTAGAAAGACTATTATTCATATATATATTTATTTATTTAATTATTTTGCAGACATTATATATTTACACGGAACAAAATACGTACGAAAACCTTGACTAACGGCGCTACTTATTCCGGATCAGGATTTTTTTCAGTAGGCCCACAATTGTACAGTGGTAGAGAGAAGCAAACTTACTGCATACTTTAGCAATAATATAATATCGATAAAACACAAAAATTATATATATATTAGCTAACCCAGCAAACGTTGTTTTGCCATATAAATTATTAATTATATGTATATATATATCCCTAATTATACATAATTATATTAGGTTGGGGAGAAAGTCTTTTCGCATTTTTAATAAAAATTCAAAACATTTTTAATAAAGTTTTTTTAAAATTAACTAAAGTATCGTCAAATCTGTTTTGTGATCAATTTCCAGTTCTTCAGCTACGTCGTAACTACTGATATGCCGATCTTGCTCCACTTTTTCAAAAATGGCATCCATTTTATCCGTGACAGGGCGACCAGAGCGACGTGCATCTTTGACATTAAAATTTCCGGATTGGAAACGCTTAACCCAATTTTGTGCTACTCTCACAGACACTGCACGAGGTCCATAAACATTACAAATTTTTTTCGCAGCCTGCGTTGCATTTTTGCCTTTTTTGTAGTAAAAATTTAAAACGTAGCGAAATTCTTCATTACACTCACTTACCTTGGCAGTAAGCAAAACAAATAAAAATCACACATTTTCCAAATTTGAATTTGAAATTATCTTCTTTAAAATTTAAACTTTTTAATGATACCAAAACCGGTCAGATGCAAATGGTATAGTCAAAGAGTATTACAAGTTCATACATACTAAAATGCGAAAATACTTTCTCCCCAACCTATTATACATATATTGATCCCTTGACGCAATAGAGTGTACAATATTTTTTGTTATCCCATGTTTAGCTAACAAATTGGATGGTTTGCCCACTCGAGAGCATGCCACGTTTAATTGTCCATGTGAAAAACATGGTGTAATATGAATTAATGAATTAATCATAAATTTATTTTAAAATAACACTGAAATAGTGAAATGATAACTGTAAACGTCACTATTACGATTGATGCACAAACAATAATAATAATGGCCGAAAACTGTAGGTAGTGAGAAAAGAGATCTTATCCCTACTCCGTACTGTTTACTGGGTCAGAAGTGACACCGGTAGACGCCTGGCAGGGATTACTGATTAAATGATAATTAATCAGTTATCGACCTGGGTTAAAAATTATTGAATTACTAATATTGCTGTTAAAAAATAGGGGTTGTGGTAGAAAGGTGAAAATTTAGAGTTGTATGTATTTTTTAATGCCACATCATTAAAAAATAAAACAAAATATCCAAAAACTAAAAAAATTAAATTTGGGGTGAACCATCCTTATCACTTAGGGGTATAAAAAATAGATGACAACCTATTCTCAGACCTACTGCATATACATATAAAATTTCATCAAAATCGGTGAAGCCGTTTCGGAAGAGTATGGTAACTAAAACTGTGACACGAGAATTTTATATATACGATTATCATTACAGAGACATATATATATTTATTTTGTATATTTTTCACTATTTATTTTGTGAGCGTAAACAGAAATTACATTTTTCGGTATATACCTTTATACCTTAGATTTATTAGCTTGTTAATACTTGCCCTTAGATAAGTATTAAAAAATCCCTTCAATTTTCAACAAATTATGTAAAATGTTTCTTAAAATTAAAACACCTTCCTCTACACAACATATTAATGCCGCAGTGAAAAAATTTATTTTCGCATAACTCTCAGAATGCCCACGTGCGTATTCAGACTTCATTACATTTGAGGTCTCGAACTCGTATAAAGCACGATTTAAACCTTTTATTAAATTTGCAGATTATAAAAATCAGCGAACGAAGCTTCACTCATGTTTCCCACTACGTATGCTCAATCACGATTCGTTTATTGCATTATTTGACTTTCATATGGTACGTTTTTAGTCGTTTCGACCTTATAATTTATTTGCGATACAAAGGCATAAGGTATGTCGGTGTTGAACACCACACTATTCAATACGGATTGAATAAATAAATCAGAATTTCGGGGACAAAGCTAGGACTTGTCCCCGAAATTCTGATTTATTTAAATAAGGCACTAGCAAGGTGTTCGAACAAATCTAGTGTTATCTCCTAGTGAATTGACATAATTACGTTTATTAGTCGACTAGATCGTATTGTTACACGTCAAGATGTACGGGTTCTATAAAAACGCCAAAATAGATCCACATAAACTTTATACTACTATTATCGACACACTCCAAAACTAATGATCAGTCGCAGGCGCACTCTCGCACATCGCAGGTACTTCGCTCCGTGGGGAGAACCGCCGTTGTCGTACTCGGAAACCGAATAACCGCGGGCGGCAGTACCCCTATTTATGCTGCTTTCTGGGTTTTCCAGAACTTCCAAGTCTTTCGTCCATTCAACGTTCCTTCTGTGCGTATAACTTATGTATATATACTCGATATGCACTTCTGATTGGACGAAAAAACCTAAAATGCAATGGGAATGGGAATTTAAATACAATACTACAGTGGTAGTTTAGTGGTTTAGATGACCTTCCACCATGATAATGGAACAGTAATGATAGAATTCCGCGTTGACACTGCACTAACCTTGATCTCAATATTACTGTACTAGTTAAACGACCGAAGATCGTATATCGTAATTCCAGTCGTGCCGGAAGATAACGCCATGATAGTTTTTGGTGTTACAATGACAATATAATAATATTAATCAATTACATTTAATTAATGTATTAACATTTGAAAAAACTGTATTTTGACTTGAGTGGAAGAATAAAAAATATTGTTAGTAACGTTTGAAAATTATAACGAGATATAAACATACTTTTCTTTTCCTTTGCACCCATTACAATCTTTACTGATCACGATAGTATAATTTTAAAGTTCTGTGCAGTAGTGTCCGCTAATTTTTTGCAGCCAAAATGATGTCAAAACGTTGACATATGGTCGTGATATGTAAAACGGCGCATATCCCGCTGACTAGGCATCCCGACGCGTGTGCTTTACGACGGCTCGCAAAATATCGCCCTTTATTTGAATCGCAATGTTATCATTCCTGTCTTCAAGAACCCTCCAGAATAAGTTTTCAGCGGCCTGCGTGTGACAATAACGCTTTACGTCCTTTGTGGAACAACCTCGATTTTGAACGCTCCAATATTTCTCCTGTTTTGTTGTAAAAGTCAATTGATTTTCTGTGACTTGTGTAATCGTTTGTTAAATCATATAGCTACTTAAAGGTGGTGAAGTTAAAGGTATTTAGTACAAAAATATAAATCTGTAAGGAAATTCACGTTTACCAACATTAAAATAAAAGAAATTAAAATTAACATAACAATAAAGCGAACCAACCGCATTTAGATTCATCGATTCCTTCCTAATGATCAATGTCCGAAGGTACCCTAATATTTAAGAATGAGTTTAAAAATAATTTTAGTCTAAATCCAAATATTCTTTCTTTAGTAATGTTTTGTTCCCTACACGCTAAACATCATGTTATACATATGTTAACATATTATTATATTTATTTACATTCCTTGCAATCCCACATTGATTCTTCTTTCATTAGAATTGAGGACACAGGTTTATGAATTTAGCAAAACATAGATACAAGAGACGGATAAAAAGATTTATATATATATATATCTTATTTTTTAAAACATGTATTTTTCATTCGTGAAGTAGATTAGAACTTTAAATTTTCAGAGTTTCATTTCCTTTTTTTATGGCCGGCTTCTGTCGCCTCTTACGACACCTGTTCTGCCAGCATGGGATTGTGGGAAGTATTCTAGGCCGCCCCAATACGGCACAATTCCTTTTTCCTTTTTCCGGACTAATGAAATACTTTCTAAGCTTCCTCAATTGAAAAGAAAGATTCGTTACAGTACGCGCCCATCAGTAACACAGGGGACGACACCACTAGGAAACTTAAAGGAAACAGATTTAAAATTATTCCACTGCAGTTACCGTAAAAAAAGTTTATTGCTTATAAAATGAATAGATTTGTCTAAATAATTAAATGAGAACCTGTCATAATGACAAACATCATCATACGCAAATATGAGCACAGTGCAATTCCAAACTATGTAAATATTAATTTAACAGAATTGAGAAATGCAAATAGTGAAATTCTATTACGGCTGTGTTTTGACACGCACGCACCAACACCACTGGGAATTGAGCTGTTTCAAGTAATGGCGAACTGCTTATATTACGGTAGATGTATACGTAGTGTAATGGATCTCATATTCACAGGTTTAAACACTTAACTTTTCATCATAAACGCAAGGAAATAAGAAGGCTCTTTCTATCCATAACCTTAAATCAAGGTATGTTTCTATTTATAGGTTCTTCTCATGATGGTATCCTATAGGTACATGCTGAACAACAGACGAGACAATGACCTTACAATCCTTCTTTTGATGATCATTGAACTTTGTACCGCACAGCTTGTAGTATTTAAGTACTTATATACTTTATAATGATATGGTCTTGTTAAACGTTTATTTTTTTTGTATAGATATGTACGATTTTGCCCTCCTCAGTAACAACATTTATTAGGCCTACGACAAAATTCAAGGAAAAAAAACACGGAAAAAAATCATTCTAGAAAATTCGTCAAATAAAAGGCGAGCTGTTCGACGAGAAGGGGTAGTTTTCTTAATCGGTTACTACTTTAAACTCCGAGATATCAGCGCGCTACACGCCGGAGAACTGACCCAGCTATAGGCCGATCGATATTAACAAGTTACTTTTACCTCTATTATACTATTGTAACTTATTGTAATCACCTAAATTATTTTAATACAATCTTTTTTCTGAATTTCCTTTTTTTTAATTTTAACACTGCAAGCATAATCTCTATAGGATTTTTATTTACATAGCTAGCTCCCACCATCCACATAGAAACCGTCCTTTATAGCATACACCATTAAGCTGCTAAAAATGCGTTCGCTATATTTGAAGTCTCTACAAGGCTCTACGGTTTGCTACCACACTGCGTCTACGGCACGTTCGTAAATTGTAATCACTGAATATGCAAACTAAGTAATATCAGCAATTACGAATTTGTACTTTGTTTCTTTGACTTTAAACTAATGAATTTCTTAATTTTCAAAATGTACGTTGTTCAGTAAGGGAACATAATAAATGAAATAATATAATATGTGACTGTAATAAGGCGTAAAACTGTTGCGGTGACCGGCGCGTGAGTGGCTATCAGAGAGATGATCGAGGTGCGGTAGGGCGAAAACCAGCCCTCGTTCAGGTGGCCCCCGCCTCCTCTCAGCTCCCGCAGACATCCCCGCGGTTCGTATGTCAACTTATAACAACGCCAAGTATTACCCGTGTTCTGTCGTCAGTTTATATTAAATCGTAGATTGTATCTCGTATCAAACTTAGTTAGTTAAAAGTTTTAATAAGTCAAGAATATTGTAACCGAATACGTACATTATAAATTAAATAGTATCTCGACAACGTTTTTATTTTCAACTCAGAATAGATACGAACAGAATACAGATACTAAAATACTACTTAATATATCAGATATATTTAATTTTAACTTCACGTAAGCCCGTACGCGAAATAAAGACGGTTAGAGAAGGCAATTCTCAGGCCAAATTGATGTCATTGTAAATATATAGGTGAAAATCGTACCACAACACTATTTGATTAACAAAAATAAACAAAGAAATTTAAGAAAAAAATATAAAAACAGTTATTTAGTGCCCGTAAGATGGTTACATGATATTTTTACTCCTCTATACAAATTATAAAATTATAACTGATCGCTTTCTGTAGTACATATGAAAAAGTCGACTACTTTTACTTTATTATTATTATTAACGTTATTAACGTAATAGAACCGATAACAATAGTTGTTTGAATTTTTGTCTGTTTGTCTGTGCGTTTGTGCACGCTAATCTCAGAAACGGCTTATTTCATTTCATTACGGTTTTCACTAATGTATTGCAGTCACTTAGTTAACATATTTGAAGTTCGTTTCATTTCAATCCGTCCATAAAGAAAAAAGTTATAATTAAATATATTTTTAATTGACAGAACGAGCAAAACTCAGTCCTAAAACAATGCAGGTGCTATTTGTAAGCGTAAGGCGTAGTTTTTCTGTAGCGAAGCGAGGGCAGTCTGGTTGTATTAAAATAAAATTAATAATTGTAATTTAATTAAACACTCCAGATACAGGTATGAATAAAGCAGATAAATAAAATAATGATCACATTATTTCAAATCTTGAATAGTAGAGATCTATTTTATCAGTCTTGGTTACCTGTACAATATATTTAGCTATAATAATCCTTTGGCCGTTCTATCGATGTGTGATCTTCAACAATTATCGAACTCCCTAGCCAGCCACTTCAGCCTTCTAATTTTGCCAGCTATGTCGGTAAACGACGTTCATGTTTTGGATTTCATCATTGCGCATTGTATCATGTAGAAAAATACAGAAAACTCTCTCCGCAGCATAAATTTTCATCTTCAGCTGGAATAGCGTGGTGACACGCTGTTCAGGTCTCCAAGCATAGTGATAAATTCCTTCAAGGATTAGGCCAGGATATTGTAATGAGCATACGGTAAGTAAATATATTTTGTCGGGAGGTAGGTAGATATATTTTGTCCCCGTAGGTTTGAACCAGAATAGGGCTACAGTATTCCGTGCCTCTGTAAGAGGTGACTAAAAGAGGGCTTCCGGGGTTGTAGGCGGCTAGGGTGGGAGCTTGAACCGTCCAGTCAGCAACCCCGGAAAGGACGATGGTATGCGTGGCGGGGCAACGTCGTAAACACAAAAAGGTAGTGGATGAGCGGAGGTTCATTACGAGCAGAGCCCGGCGGGCTCATGATTCCGGTTGCGGTCCATTAGAGATCCCGGAGTCCTGTACATCGCGCTGAGGAAGGCCATCAAGGGGGTGGGGTGATTGGGTTTAGTGCACCAAAATCCCACATAACCCGGTGTCGCTCCGCAGCACCGAATACCTCATGAAGGTTTTTCCCTCGAAAACAAAAAATGGTCGGTATATTTTGTATTTGACTTTAACATTGTTCTCACGCCTCTTTCACGTTATCAGCTGAAACACATCTTTCAATGCAGCAGTAAACAGTTTAGTTTTATAGTTTTACAAGTATGACGGCAGTTTTTTTCTTTTTTGTGAACACTATAGTTTTAAAACTAGTATATATGAAAACTCAATCGAGGATAAAAGTATAAAATCGTTTCCATTTTGTAATTTATTCTGTGTCACAGTACTCATCATGTACTCATACGTCTTAAAGTAAAGAATTATTCTTGAATATGAGCAAGAGAATGAAAAATGAAACTCCACACGACGCGACGACGCTGTACATTATATTAAAATGAAATACGTTATCGTATTTTGCTTTTATTATTTCAAGTTGCAGTTTTAAATGTTCAGCGGTGTTGCATTGTTTTTAAAACTGGATGAAAGTCGTTCATCTTCAAATTTCCTCTACTGGTGTTAGTAGCCAACGAGCGGTCAGTCCCGCTGACGTTCAATAGTAATTAAACCTTCCGAGCTTCTAGAACCCACTTTAAAGTAACGTAACTAACTTAAGCTATAGTAGTAATTTTATTCGTTCACATATATTTCGTTATTTTTGATATGTAAAGACTGTTTTGATATGTAAATAATTCCAGACAATAGAAGAAATTCTAAAAGAATTTTAGAAAGTTATTATTCTTTCTGCGCCCTTAAACCTATTTTTTACACAAAGCAAACTACAGTTCAGCTTAATTGAACCCGTTCAAAGTTTGTTGAAGAATATAAAACTCTACTGACCAATTACAATAAAGTTCAATTTACAAGAGACGAGGTTTTAAAATCAGCTCGGATAGTCCTACAAATCTCCATTAGACTTACTCGTACGTACACGAAATAAGCCTCTGTAGTTAAAGTTGGTTCAAGTCATACACTGGAGAAATGTTTAATAACTTTATCCATCTTGTTATATACTAAGGTACCCGGTGCCGTGGGAACGACATCAGGTTATGTCGGATTTTTACAGCACTAACCCCCCC
>PDGT01000110.1:780906-807774 GCA_003671415.1 Megathymus violae | reverse complement strand
CCCCCTCAGTGGCCTTCCTCAGCGCTGCGTACAGGACTCCGGGATCTCCAACGGAAAACAATTGGAGTACTGAGCGTGTACTTCAATTGCTCTCCGTTGGAGATCCCGGAAGCCCTTTTTTAGTCATCTCTTACGACAGGTAGGAGATACCGTAGCCATATTCTGGTCCCGAGCTACAGGGACACCACGTCGGAGGACGTGATGTACGTCTCCGGCGACTCCGTCTCCGCGCGGGTTCAGCGCGCCCCCTAGCTCGTTGGGCATCTTCCTTTGCAGACATTACGTCATTACAGAAGGTGATCATGACGTTCCAGGCTTCTCTGCTTTGAACCATCGCCCCGATGATGGTCGCTCGGGAGAGATCTAGGCCCACTTTCTCGACGAGGATCCGCTGAGACTCCCATGCTGGGCAGTATATTGGTGCCAAGCCAAATATATACACAGTTGATAGATACGCCAGGTTCAATCCCGCTACGTTGCACTATTTTATTATTATTATATTCCGTTATTAATTAAGGTATTTAAATCGCTAAGTTTTGTTTTGGTCCAGGTTTAGCGGCGACTTCCAATATTTCATTATGTTTTTGATGCAATAATTTGTTATTTGTATTTATTTTTACTACTTTGTAAAAATAAATACCAATACATTTTACATTCCTATTACTTTCTGTCAACTAATCGCAGTTCTATTTCCTAAGTCCTAATCGTTAAGAGGTGCTGTTACTTTCAAATCAGTTCAGCATTACACGGTAATGACTCCTAGACACAAACACTTCAACGTTGTCATTACAATCTAATAACCGGTGCCAAGAGCAAACAGCTCAAAATACGGATGGATTATTCCAATCCGTTGAGGAGTTACATTTTTTGTTTTTGAAGTACATCGTCAGACCCTGAGATGGTCAATGATGGACATGTTTTCCAACGGTAACGTTACCACAGCCCATATCTTTTCAACGCGGGTGAAATGTTAGTATCTGTGTAACAGTTCCACTTTTCACTTTTAGAATTCATCATCAGATCCTCACCATGTTTAACGGGACTAACTACGGGTCGTCCTCTCTATATTAAAAAACGACTCATCGAAATCGGTTCATAGACAACACAGTTATTGCTGGACATACATAAAAAATAGACACGCACGAACGTAGAACCTCTTCCTTTTAACCTTCCTAACGTCGACTAAAAACAAAAGCGTGCGAGCTGTAACTGCTGCTTTATTATCCAGTCCTTTGAGACTTCTAAATAAATAAATAAATACCTACTGTAACTCTGTACAGTACGAGTAGGTATCATTAATTGTTTCGCGGCTCAGGGCTCAATTCTCCAAAGTCTTTGTATGCATAACCAATAAGGTCTAAATTAGGGTTAATGTTGTTTTCGCTCCCAAGAGCTCGGCGGTTGGTGCAAAGCATTAACTCTTTGCTGGTAAAATAAACTTATTTCTTTGCACTTTTAATTGTTTAAGGGTTTTATAAAGCTGGGTAGAGCAGTATTTTGTAATGGAAGAATATTAAACAAATGTTGTGTGCACATTTTTTTAAGATCAACTGGCAATTGAAAATAAAGATAAAACATGGTTTTTATTCAACACTAAACAGGGTATGGAAGAGCATAGCACGGAAAAATACTATTGTATATCAAAATATTAATTATACGTCATGTTGTTCCACCTTTTGGATGACAAGGAATCATTACGGTACCGTTCAAATTTTTTCACTAATTCTCAGCGGCACCTTTTGCGGATGCCAAAAGCGGCATCTCACTCATAAAACAAAATAACTCTTTGGTTGTAAAAGAGTAATAAAACAAAAGTACAAAAGAATTATGACGCACCGAAGTAATATTAACGAAATGATAGTATCATATCGTCCTTTATTGGCTGCTGATTATTTAGGATATAAAAAAGTATTTAATCTTCAGCATTTCACTTCTGAAGGTAAATAATACTATGTTAAACTTAACAAAATTCGATAACCGCTACCATCGCCAACTCGAGCCTGGCAGCAATAGCGTTTGTGAATTTAAACGACGTGTTAAAACGGTGAATTCTTTTATACTGTACAAAACACGTAAATTCGGCCCGATTGAGACCCTTATTACGACCAATTTGAGCCGGCGTTCACTGGGACCGGAATTGGTATCCGAGCAATAATCTAACTTAACAACCCGGTTTATAAAAACCGTTACAGGAAAAGGATGAAGGAAATTTAACATGAAAAATGGCATTGAGGAAGAGTAAATAAAAGCATGTCGTAGTGTAGAGGACCTTTTTTATATTTATGTTACAAAGTTAGTGTGACATGACATGTCTATGCTAATAAACTATTATGAAACTAGTTGTCCTTATTCATTGATTCGAGGAAGCCATCAAATTAGAAGAATCAAATTTTGACAGTGTTCGAAAGATGTTTTTTTATAGCGTAGACTTAGAAGGGTAAAAACTGTTGTATGTAAACGCGTATAAAGTATGCAAAACTACTTGGCATCCTGATTTAAAAAAAAATGGACATTTACGTTTGGAAATTACGGATATTTAATCCAGAGATAGGACAACATACTACTACTTTGCCTGCAACACTGTATTATTACACTGCAATATATAGAATATGAATTAATGAAAGAAATTTCAGAAATAGGGGTTGAAAATTGGTTGAAGCTTTCACTTTAACGTTTGTAACTGTTATGCGAAAGAATTGTAATTAAGTAAGCAATCAATAAAAAGATTCTTATTTATGAAGCTTTTATCTGTATTTATATATAACATATAATTTTGTATATAACACCGATATTATATAGATAGAAATATTGTCAAAAATAAAATAAAATCATACTGTTGCGATTTCAAATTATAGACTAAAAAACATTCCACATTTTTTATCATTCAGGCTTAGATGTTTGCTGCTACTAATTGAAGGTGTTTCTAGTAGTACTCAGAGGCTAATTCCCGGTGTAACGGTGTTCAACAAAGGATCGAGCGAAATCTTCACGGAACATACGGAAGCCTATTGTGACTTAAGAACGCCGCGCTTTAAATAGCAAACCGATATAACTAGATCGCAGGATTTTAGTAAGTCGTGATGAAGTCAGATGAAGTGAGGTGAGCGGAACTGAAGAGAGAATAGGTAATGAAATAAGCATACAGTGGTACAAACATTACTAGCGTGCAAGTATATTTTACAATAAAAAAAAGATATTTAAAAATAGTTTTTAGAATTATAATATGTAAATAAATTATTGAAAAGTTAAATTATTATTATTGCAGGACGTTTTTCCGTTTAAACTTTTTATAACATTATGTATAATGACATTCACAAAAGAACAGCGTATATATGTAGTATGGTAGGTACCAATATCAACATGGTAGGTGTAAAATCTAACCACTACGCGTGAATGCCGCTGTCGAGATTAGACTGAGTGGTACAGAATCCAGAAAGAATGCTTCAATACTTATCTGAGTATAGAAAGTAAAGCCGTGGTTGATAAGTGCACTTGTATAAAAATATCTTATTCAATCTTTTCCTGAAGACACCTTCAAGTGTTATAATTTTTTCATAAATTAAATACTTCAGTATCGCGACACAGTAACCATTTCTTCTTTCGTGAGTATGCGCAATCATCGAACTGAATCGTCTCAATTAAAAGAATTGCCCACGTCGCGGAGAGGAGCGCCTAGGGTGGAGGATAGGAAATTGGACTCATTTAAAGTTTTTCGATTTACCATTCGCTGATATGTCGGTAGCAAGGGAGATCGTAAGTTGTGCCAGAGTACGAGTTTAATCGGTGGAATATTGATGCGGAGATCAGTTTCGGCTGTGATAAATTATAAATTATGGATTGAATTATACATGATAATCGGTGTCCTGCACTGGATAGGTACTCGAGTTTGAACATAGATCAGACGCGACTAGAATTATAATAATCTTCTTCATAATAGTTACTTTTTTTTCGGATGTGGCTCAGATATCAGGAGTAAAACAAGATCTAGATCCAATTTACAGTGTTATATTTGCAACATTTTATTATTAAAGTAATTTGTCAAGTTGTACTGGCGTGACAATTTGAGATGCACGCGCTGCTAGCGTGTACCAGCTTGTCTACTGTTATCACACACACACGCCTTTATACAGCTGTTCTCCCAGCCGCAGTCGAATCGCAGTTCGTCTGTAGCGAGGCGAACGTCTATAGCATACATACATCTTTATCAATAAATTCTACTAATAACGTTTATTTAATAACTTTTACACACACAACTACAGAACAGGAAAAACTATGCTATCACGTCGTAGCACTGTAGAAAACTTGTCCAGTGTGATGAGCATTTTTACACGACAAAAAAGCTTTCAAGTTTCGTTGGTATTATATATACATGTTATTGGTGTTGTAATCCCATTACAGTGTGGATAATTTTAAGTCAACAGTGAATAGGCTTTTTTTTAAGTTATTGCATTTTACCATCTAAGGCTACATCGCCGCTTACCATCAGGTGGGGGTGTATTCAAGCATTGACTTACATTAAGTTAAAAAAGAAGCGAAGATTTCATTACAGCGATCTTCCGTTGTTCAACAGGGTACAATAAGAACAGGGAAAGTTAGCTGACGCTCGAGGATGGATTTAACGTATTTTACCCTGACAATATCGGGGATCGAATTTGGATCTTTAGTATTTTATGTGGAACCTTAATACAGATTATTCTGATTACAATTATAAGAATTTTAGTAGTGTTAGTGTATTATAATATACCTACTATTTGTTTTTTCTTTACCAACTTTGGTATACCTAACACTGTTTTACAACAAGTAATCCATGAACTTCAACATCCTAGGTCATTTTGTATTTAAGCTATTTAGTATTAAGCTATCAAACTGTAGTATAATACTACAGTTTTCTTATAAACACATATGGAACGTTTAACGATATTGGTAATTATGCTTATTATTAGTTACTAAACAGAATTTGAACATATAGGTATCTTTGAAATCGTTATAAAATTTACTTTTCTATTCGGATATTATCTTTACAATTCGCGAAAATCAAATTTTTGACAGTTTACGTAAGTTCATTCACAATTATTGCATTCAGATGTTACCATACTCTCTTGTGCGTTTTGTCTATAATAATACTTTTGACATTTATTTATCTGAACTTAAATATCTGTTTGATATTATATTTATATATTTACATACAGAATATTCTAAGGAATATTTGGATACAATTGATTTAAAATTCTTAATGAACATAATTATTAGTTTCTCAAATTGCCAGAGCTATGACTGAACGTATTCCATTCCTTATGCATTCGGCAACCAATGAGTTTAGTACATCCGATATCGATTTACGATCATCAGTTCTTGGCATCGCCCCGCGTCCGACGCCATATTGACTTGAACAATTTTTGAACGCATTTCACACATTTCTTTGCACTTGCATTAGGTCGCGCGTAGGTCTTTATTTCATAACTAAGAATTTAATTAGCATAATGTCTCGCACGGGTGACGTTTTCATCGGTGATGCCAAGGTAAGAACCCTCGCGCTGTGCACGTCTCGCCATGTGTCCAGTTACGCTATGGGCGTGCCGTCGTGCGCAGGGCTAGCGTCGATAGTGGCTACTGGTTACGTTGACCAGTAGGCAAACCTAAGGGCTCGTCGTGATCTAGACTTCTGCTACCATCATACTGTGCCAACTATCACGCCACGCGACGCCTGCTTGCCACAGTAAACACGTGAGCTTCAACGCTTCTCCCACGCTAAGCGATTCGGATGCAGCTTTGACCATCCTGATCGCGTAATGACCGTGAAATGAAAACCGTGCGATCTTCATGGAAACCTCTATTCGTTCGATGGTAACGCGCTTGCGAATTGATGCGTTCGTGGTATCAAAACTTAAATAGTAGCCAGAAGTTTAGTCAGTGCGTGACGTATTTCCTAGGCGCCCTTGCGTTTCGTTCTCACAGATAACCTAATTTTAAATTCACGCGTACTCTTTAAACTGCGGGACGAGCCGCCATGTATCGCATTCGATCGATATAGCTTCGATTCTTCTATAGAATCCTACGTGTTTTACTCCAAATAAATCCTGCACAGAGTGACTCAGCAATGGGTTCTAAATAACGAGTTCGGGTACAATTGCAATAATTGAAATGTAATTAAAAAAAACCTCTTCAAATACTAATATTATTTCAACCTTTCTTTTTTACACATGACATGTCTCAGCCAAAAAATTTAATAAGAAGCTTTTTGTAATATCGTTTATGAAGGAGTTATTTATTTTGAATTATTATGGTAGATGTCAAGCTGATACTCATTCACAGCAATACGACTCTAAGTTTATTTTTTTAACGATAAAAGCCGACAAACGCGCAGACGAGCCACCTGATGGTAAGTGGTCACCGTCGCCCATGGACATCAACAAGACCAAAGGTATCACTGATGCATTGTCGGCCAGGAAATGAGAAGAAGGTAAGAAATAATGTACTGGCTCTCAAGCTCCCAACCGGACCACGACGAGTCGTTTGGCGACTGCTCAAGCAGGAGGGTGGTAGCTAGCCAGGCAGGCTTTACGGAAAGATAATAACACCACTAATAACATTAATGACTTAATAATAATAATACCTACCGTAATAACCAAACTACAATATGACTCACATTAACAGAAAGTTAATAAGCCTGAGACAAGAATTATTGATAATCGATTACATTTTCTCAGAGAAAACATTGGAAAATCTAAAGTAATATTTTTTAATTAAGTATTCTGGCAAAACCAATTCTTCCATCTCTGTTTTCACTTATTGAACTGTGTGAAGTTGCAATTAAATGTAATTGTGTATTCAAAATCGTTGTCTTCTTTCATTTGCCCCGTATCGATCCAAAATATCAACACGTGCGAACTGAGGCAGTGAGTGTTTGACGTTTTTAGTTAATTTTACAAGTTGAACTACGCGACCGTCTGCCACGTGGCGAACATGCATACCGCTACAACAATTACGTAAGATTTCTATGAACATTTTAATAATTGTATTATCCACAGGTAATCTTCACGAGATAGACGTTTTTTACGTAAGGGGACTTCGATAACTCTGGAGCACAGAAGTAACCTCCTCTGCTTGCGGTGCATCTTGTTGCAACAATAATAATGGGCACAAATTCAAGTCAAGATAGGTTACATTGTCACCATCAGTTGGGATGTTATTCAAATGTTATAATCGTAATAAATACAAAAACCTCAGTTACTACTCAACTACAGTAACTAGTACGTAGTACAGTAACAGTAACAGTAACAGTAAGTAGTAAAAGTACTAGTAACTCAGTTACTAAATAAATGTTAGACACACTGACAAAATGTGATAGCAAGAGCTATAGAATTTCGCACCAATGAAACTGGCTAAACATTTTATTACCCATCATTTCACTTTCTTTCCATATCTATACTAATAAATACTACACGCATATGAATGTACATATATATATGTACGGTATGTATATGTTGGAAATAGGATTTTAATAAACTCCAACGTTATTAAATTACTTATATTTCTCTACTAATATACAATATAGGATACAATAGTGCTGGTTTAATTGCAAGCAAAATCATTACACGCCTAGTCCGTATGGGTTATCGATGCCGGAGTGCCGCGCGAGCGCCGATCGCCTCTGCTGGCCCCTTCTCCCCGCGTCCCGCTCATGACGTAGGCTTGTACATATATGTAAGGTACATATACCAAAATAACATTTTTTACAATTTTTGTCTCTTTGTCTGTCTATCTATCTGTCTGTTTGTTCCGGCTAATCTCTGAAACTGCTGGACCGATTTTGACGAGACTTGCTGGCAGGTAGCTGATGTAATAAGGAGTAACTTAGGCTACTTTTATTTCTACTAAATAACTTTTTTGTTAAATTCCACGCAGACGATATCGCGACCACAACTAGTTTGAACATATAATTAAAATAGCTAACATATAGTTTAGCTTACACAACACATGGTCCTTAGAGGATACTAAAATGCTAAAAACAACGCCAGTCGTCTCACGTGATGTTCGTTAATTGCTTTGCCAGAAGCATTTGTGTGAAAATACAGCTCGTACATTTTATTAGCTCCACTGGCATACAGTCTATCAGCGAAGAAGTCCCGTCAGTTGTTGGAGGGGCAGCATATTTCTCTTTGAATACGCATAATTTTGATTTCGAAGCAACTTTGTGAAACTCGACAACAAATGTATCGAATGGTAGAAATGTTCTGCATTCCATGTTTTCCACACAGCTGGTTTGAGATGTAGTTAAATAAAAGAAAAGAAACCGGTAGTAAAATACAGAATAAGGTTTCGACATAAAGGATTTTGAAATGCTGACGAAATAGTCAATTATACGGAACTCATAAAGGCTTTTCAATGGTCGAGTGAGAACAGATCCATTACACTACCCAGAATGAAATGTAACAACTCTAACTACGCGTACTGGACGAAAGTCAATAGCATACTTTGCTCACTGAGCAAATGCATGCAGTTACTTCATCGCTTTCAGAATACTTGCTGGAAATGCTGCACAAGTTGAAGTCTGCTCAGACGATTTACATCAAGATTGCAAACGACAGATATTAGCGGTTTAAGGTCGAGCGAAGTGAAGTTCACATAGTGTGGATCAGAATTCTAATGACAAAGAGACCGCGTATTAATCCCAACTTCGATTTGTCTCGAAAATATGATTTAAGTAATCATTTAGCACCAACGATATCAAAAACATAGTTGCAATGTGTAGTCTATTTTCTACCTGTGGACATTTATACTGTCAGGCGAGTAGGTCAATCTTCATGATTGAAATGCAATTACCTAGCCTGCCAGCGTGACGCAGTTTTCTGATCATTCAGTACATATTCAAAAATCCCAATGAGGCCCTCCATGCAGCAGGCCGATTTTTAAAACAGTAAACTATCGCTGTTAGGTTGTGTTTGTAATATTTCCATCCTCTAAAGTCGTCACTCATCGGCAGCTGGAACGGAGGACAGTTTATTACTCCATATAAATATCCATATAAACAGGCCAAGTGCACTTACAGTGAAGGGTTACGTTTTCGGATTCGGTAATTGGGTTTATTTTATCAGTAACAAACACTAATTTGGCATTTGTTTGTTTATAAGGTAACATCCGTAATTACTAAACGTTAAATTATTTTGTACGTTTTACAGGCTATCAATTCCATCTAACGGTTCACAGCTGCTAAACCAATATTGTAAGTCATTTAACTTAGTTTATATTAAGGATTTCTGCCATAACGAAATTTCAAAAACGTTATATTGATAAAAAATATTTTTTTTTCGTTTCTCTTAAAAGCTTGGCCAGTACTACGTCAGTGCGCGGCCGAGCTGTAATTACTCGCCTGGGGCGCCTCACGGATGAAAGGACCTTAATTTCTTCATCAATTATTCAAAAGACATACGGAAGTTCTAAAAGAGCCGTTGCAAATATGTCTAGTGAAAGGGGATAGTGGGAGAATTCACATGAATCTGTAATTAAGATTTACACCAGTCACATATGTTAACTAACCCCTGCGGGCACAACAAACAAACATGATGGAATACTATTTCTTCAGCACGTAATACTCGTACATCGTACGATATCTTATTTCGACACCTGTTATCGTGATAATGCGCTAGCACACCTTGTCAGGTTAGACCTAAATTTTGTTTAGTAGAGAACCAGTGGTGGATCCTGATCTGGTTTCATATAAATTTTAAGGGTGCCACGATGTTAACATGATTGAGATTTCAACGCATATAAGATGTACGGATGTTAGGGGCCATTTAGATGACCTATTCTCACTTGATCCCAAGCAAAGTTTTCTATTTGCGGTGATCCATAGTGGCAGTTTTCCTCCCTCCTAATGCAGGTGTGTGGGTTTAAATCCGCTATATTAAATTTAAGGATACTTGCATGACGACATTCTTTACCTACCTACATAGTTACGATTTGGATTGCAAAATGAGAGGGCCAGATTACAATCGGTTTCAATGTTTCGTACGTTTCAGTAAGGCCTTTTTGTGCTACAATTCACCCAGTTGTTATACGTCATTTATGGAATGGATGACGCTCATTAAAGTCATAATTGTGAAGGAGTTATTGTATGATGTGTATGACTGCATACGTTATAATCTTTGTCATATGACATCTATTAAAATCAGATCAAACAATATCAAATACAGTCAGTATTATTCGAGCACTCATGAGTTTTATTTCAAACTACCTCGCACCTTAGAATAATAATGACGCTCAAAGCTTGAAACTCGGACCCCATACATGAACTGTATAAACTCCAATTTAATTATATTAATGTATATTTTCAAATCTAAACTGAAATTACTAAAATTAATTGCGTTTACTTCGTTAATTCAATTTGAGTTTTTAAGAAGTGAAATCTACTTAAGAACATATACATTTACGAAGTCTTATACTACAGAATTTACTCTTATCAGAGTTCGGTATATTCAATGAAATTGGTACAGTAATACCGTTTACATAATCTAATGATACATGCGTGTCGTATGTATAATAATTTTCATTATGAGGGATGTATGAGAGAGAAAATGTTTGTAAAGCCTCTCATGTCTCAGTAATATCAAATGAACTTGTTAAAAACATCTCCGACATGATTTAACGACTGCTGTTTAACGTTACCTCCGAATTAGAAAAGGGTTCAAATTTTCTCTCGCTATCGATCTCCCATCCGACTGCTCAATTCGGTCAATCACTTGAGATCAATACAAGTCATGAAGCTATACGCGCTTCTACCACCTTCATTAATTAGATTCGACTACTGTCACAGCAACAAGAGCCACAACGTAACATTGAGATTTTCTATTCGCTTCGATCGGTATTAAGTTCCGGATTTTTATCAGATGGATTCAGTGTATGCACAAATATATTCTAGGAAACTGTTAAGTACATTTGAAACTTTAAAGTATACTAACTTGTAAACACATAAAGTACAAACTTTGAACTACCTCTATCCAATAACCCCGTGACTTTCAGAACAGCGAACATAAGAAGAGTGTTTACAAATTAACAAGCACTTGGGTTTACACGTTATCGTAGAGCTACGAGGTTTACTGACGTTAGGGATATGGACCTGGATAATTTGTATTTTAAATTGTATATCGATAAATTGTTGTAATGTCCAATTATATATATGTAGGAGACATATGATTTTAAACTAATGTCATCGCGGATTTTATACATTTTGTCATGTAACGGGTACTCACGATACGTTTTATTTGTTGCCAATATTTCGACCCGGTTGCATGGATCGTGGTCACGGCGGAACTGCGGCGGCGGGGAGGAACCGTCGACGAGCTAGCGGTACATTAATGTATCTACCCTACGTCTAGTTCGTTTTTCTTTTTTAGTTACACATACTTACTGTATCCTCACGGACTAAACTTTGCACGTTATGTGTTTTACATAAACTAACAACTGGAAATATTGGCAACAAATAAAAAAGTAACGTGAGCACCCGTTACATTATTAAAATGTAGGAGACAGTCGTATATATGGTGGCTGAATGCGGCACGTGACCCGAGCGGTGGCAGGACTTGTGTTTCGACCGTACTGAACTATAATACCTCACCGCAAAAACTGTTACACGTGCATTGGTAATTATTATGAAAACAGTCTTGTGAAAACTTTGCTCGAATTATCCATTTATCCGGTCCCGAATATTTCTGATCATGATACCTGGATATAACTGGGATGTAATCCACGCGATCCTCATGGTGATGGTCACGAAAAAATACGCCAATCCATGATGTTATAAGAAGTAATTAACCATTATAGCTGATCAAGCTGCTTGGTCACTTTAGTTACATTCGGTTACACCTGATAGCTACCTGTAGTTATTACTATTGGGCTAATGGACAGAATACATTTGTCATGAGCACATTGAGATTAGTGGCGCTATTTTTTAAAGGATTCTAAACAAACTTGCGAGTTCTCTCATTATATTTTGTGTTCACATTATAGTTTGTGAAAAATGTCTGAAGTAGTTATGTCATAATAGAACAGTTCGATGATAACGAGATAGATATAGTCCAGCACCTAGTGATAATCAACACGTTGTAGTTGGACTCCGTGAAGGAGCGACACCACAGAGTTTGGTGAAGCTGCATATAGCTCAAGGGAGACTTAACGTGTGTTAGACTGAGTAAAGAGACGAAGATGTTAAAGAGTGTGACGTTGTTTTAAAATACTCTCTTAATGTTATTAATGGACCTTCACTCTTTTTTTTTCCACTAGCAAATTGTCATGTAGACAGTGGCAATACGGCCAACGGCTTAAATTATTTGTTTACATAAGTTTCAAATGCTTCTTGATATGATGTAAGTGATATTATTAAAACAAGATGTTGATATTTTTGATTTACTTTGTAAAGCCAAATACTAATGTTAATCATGATTGGACGAGTCGACTCTTTGATATTGCAGTTGCTTGTACTTCCCAGGAGCATTACACAGGGATTTGGGACGTATCAACATAACAGTGTCGTAAAGGCATTGGAGAGACGTCAAAAGTTTATGTCTGAAGTGTCGTTTGAGTGTGGTCTGCACAAAGTATATGGGATTATAGACGTGACGTAACGTAAGCAACTGTATGATCAGGAATATCAGCCGTTGGTTTTGTAATATGTTTTCAAAGTTGATACGTAATTTACCTCTTGAATCTTTTAAACGTTGCGTTAAGGCACAGCATGTAGGTAAAGGTATTATAGCATAGATGAATGAATATATTGATGACAAGGACGCCTGGAAATAAGGGTCTAGAAATAAATTTTTGTCTGTATCGACGCAGCCTAGATTACTCCCCCCAATCCCATGCTGGCATGCTGGCAGAACAGGGTGTCGTAAGAGGAGACAGAAGCCAGCGTGCTAGGAGATAAGGCTTCATGTAAGGATTATAATATGTCAGTATTATTATTAAGTCATTAATATTATTGCTGGTATTATCTGTCCGTCAAGCCTGCCTGGCTACCTACCACCCTCATGCTTGAGTCAGCCACCAAACGACTCGTTATGTTTCGGCTGGGGACTTGAGAGCCAGTTCTTTCTTTCTTACCTTTCTACTCATTGCCTGCCCGACAATGCATCAGTGATGCTTTTGATTTTGCCGATGGCCATGGGCGACGGTGACCACTTACCATTAGGTGACTCGTCTGCCCGTTTGTCAACTGTTTACATAACTCGCCAGCTCAGGAACAGGAGTTACGACAGGAGTGACCTTGAACTTTTGAACGAATTGACGCACTTTGAAAATATTTTGAAATCTTTTTTCTAGATTTTCTTCAAACCAAGTTAGAATTTCGCTAAAATATTTTTCTTGACACAAATATTTTTCAAAACTTAGTGCATGATTTATTTCAACAGCTGGATCCTCTTAGCGTACTTTTAACAAAAAATACATATTTGACCTACAGCGCCAACCCCATTACAGCAAAGTTATTAATATAGGTCTTAATTTAAAGTATGTACAATTACGTCATTAACTGGAAAGTAATATAGCGAGGGATCCATTTGAATTTAACTCCGTAAGCCAAAATTAAATCAATTTCGTTTTAACACCGCCTCCTTCGTTATTTTATACGTGAAAGCCCGTTGAATTGCACATTTTATATCATACGATAACGACACACCACAGCTTTGGAGGAAATAAAATGGCAATTATTTTTTTCATTTTGATGGGATCACAAAAAATATTCGTTGTAAATTTTTTAATTTACGAGTACGTTAAGTTAGCTTTTTCACATTCAATTAAGAAAAGTTTATGATATTGTTATGTTTCCATTCTATATGTTGTAAAATGATTATATTGTGTAGATTAAAACCATAACAAAAAAATATTTTCTTTTCAATAATAGGTTTTCAATAACTAATCAACACACAAACGCGAACTTCTTCGACAACGCAGATAATCACGAATCGTGAAATCTAAGAACTGTACTTGTAAATAGTCCTGCCCTGAATTCGAACGTGACACCCCTCGCTTAATCGTCATGTTAAGCACGAACTAATCCATCAATTGACATTGCACTATTAATTTATTTTTTGTAACTTTAATTTTTTACTAAAACTAGATAAACTCGATAAAATCATCATAAAAAAATATATTGTTAAACAAAAAAGACTGACATCGGTAGAATTGTAAATCACAAAAAAAAAACTGACAGAACTGTGACTAAATTCGATGACATAAAAAATTTCATTAACACAATCGTCACGATGCCGTCGTAAACGACGTCACGACTTCGACCTCGTCACAGCGCACCCATTATCCGTGATTAAATTTCACTCACTATCCATACTGGTGCTTTGCAATTTTCACCTGAAAAGCCTTAATTTTCCATAAGAAACGCGTGGAAGAACTCCTCAAAGGCCTCTGCAATTTGGAACTAAATTCGCCGGAAGCTTTTTTAGCGTTAACTCTGGAAATCCAGCGATATTCCGTTCTGAAATCGTAAGTGCTTTAAGTTCGAATCGCGAGGGATACTTTGAATAATTCAAGGTGTTCGGAATAACTGAAGATTTTTATTCTGGTGGTGGTAGGGGCTCCTCCCATTATTTAGTCCAGTCAGCCTCATTGTATGTGATGGTAAGTGGTCACCGTCGCCCGTGGACGTCAGCAAAACCGAAGGTATCGCTGAAACGTTATCCACCAGGAAATGAGAAGAAAGAAAGAAAGTACTGGCTCTCAAGCCCCCAACCGGAACACGACGAGTCGTTTGGCGGCTGACTCAAGCAGGAGGGTGGTAGCTAGCCAGGCAGGCTTCACGGAAAGATAATAATAAAAATATTAATGACTTAATAACAATACTTATAATATAATCATTACACGAAGTCCTATCACCAAGCAGGCTGGCTTCTTTCGCCCTGTTCTGCCAGCGTGGGATTGGGGGAAGTATTCTATGCCGCCCCAATCTACACCAATGTATTAGAAATGTATACATGTATTAGAAATGTATTAACAAAATATAATACGAAGTAAATCCGCAACAAAGCCAATTTCATAAGCATCAAAACCTATGAGCTAAGCTGTTGTTATTAAGTTCTATAATAAATCTATCTGTTGCAAAATGTAAACACATCAATAATAGAGTAATGTTTACCTTTGCATTGTAACACTTGTGAACTAAGATGGTTATGTTTCAAATTAAACATGGTGCGGTATCTTTACATTACATTGGTCTTGCATGTTTTTTTAAAGATTATGGCAAATTAGAATTCAATAAACATCATAAACTGTTGTTCCGTTAAGTCTGACGCGATTCGCGTGCACACGCTATTAAAATTGCCCCGCGCTGCAGTCAGCTTTCGATTACAACGCCGTAAAGCTGCACGGTTATGACTGGTCCGTCTTGCGATTCTTTGTTAATTCTTGTACTTCTAAAGTAAATTCTAATCTTAACAAGCGAGATTCTTGACCTCTTTCTAGTTGGCCGTCGAGACGTCTGTGATGGTTTAAACACACTCACACCCCCGCACTAGGGTTCCGTCTTGTGGTTCTGTGTTGCGGATGGGATGACATACACAAATATGACATTACAAACACCCATGACCCAAGAACAAACATATATCTGTCACATAAATGTCTGCCCTGGCCGGGAATCAAAAACGGGACCCCTCGCTCGGCAGGCAGGGTCGCTACCAACTGGGCTATGAGATCGTTAAATTCTATCGATTGTATTCTAGTGATCCAGTGACCATTACACCAAGAACCGTCTGTTCATTCAGAGGCTACTATCGTTTCGTCGGTTACTTTAATATACATGGAATAAAATCCTACAGTAAAACTACTTGTCCCCATAGCTAAATTATTATCCAAACTCTTTAATTGCACGTCTATGTAAGTACGAATATCCAACAGATAAGTACAACTCTCGCGAGAAATGTGACGCGACAGCCTGACGAATAAACAAGCCTTTGTGATGCTAATTCCTTAGTTTAGCTCAAGTTTCATGAAAGCGGCTCTCACGAGATGCTTCTGTCACTTGACAATATTCACAGACCTTTAGATGGCGCCGCTGAAACGTTTTTCCGTTTCAGGTGTTAACGAAATAAACCTCTAGTTTTAAATATTTACTATATTCAAAAGCTAAATATAGTACATAAACATGAGTCGTTGTTATACAGCATAAAAGAGCATACATTCTTTTGGGTGTTTAATTTAGGTAAAACGAGGGAAACTGAAATTAGAAAGCTCCTGTGGCAAAGATGTGCAGAAAATAAAAACATCATGATATGTAAATACCTAAGTTCATGTTAAGGTAAATAGTGAATAAATAATTTCCCGACACAGAACGGTAATGTGTGCGCGCGTGTGTGTGTGTCTGTGTGTGTTACATTAAAATATGTAAGTTGGTTACAGATAACAAGTATCACTTTGAATCATAATACTAATCACCAATTTTGCTAGTAATTTTCCTTCAAATTTTAAAACCAAAACAGAACATAATAGTTATGTGGGTTAGTTATGTGATTTATAGTTGATCACGGTCGATAACGGTCATTATACATAGTTGCTTAATTAAAGAAAAGACCATTTAACTATTATAAAATATGATGTTTTTCATGAAGATAATTTAAAAATAACAAAAATAAAACTCTTCACATGATAAAATCAACTCTTAAAAAAAATCTTAAAACGTATGAATATAACATTTTGTCCTCCATAAAATAATCCATGCAGAATATAAAGTATGTTTGCAAAGGGTCTCGCTGGCAAAGTTGGCAGAAACCGTATCGGGTGAAGCTAACTAGAATCATATCAAAGTGTCGTAATAACAAAGTCTCAACCGAACTACGAGTTATGTTAATGTCTCGTGTTTAGCTACATATATTGTAAAGTGTGGACCGCAAGTTTTACTGCTGCAAAGTTTTATTAAACACAACTTACTTGTACTTTCGTTATCTTGTTTGTTTATCTGTTCGATTCAATGAAAAAATTAAATCTTTACAACGCTTACATATGTCTGTATAGACCCTTAGTTCGCAAAGCGGTCCAGGTGAAAGCCCCAGGGGTCCACGGGAAACTCGACGGGGGTCTACGTTGGCGAAGTTGGCTATCAATGTAAGCAGATAACATTTTAAGAAGCTCGGCGACTGTTACTTGTAAAAACTTTGTCCAGTTTTGGGAATACGCTAGAAATGTAGCTGCAGGGGGTCCACCGAAACCAGCTAAATTTTGAAAGTGGTCTATGAGAAAAAAGTGTGAGAACCTCTGATCGAGACTAACAGGTCATCTGTAACACACTCTTAAAATTACAAGCAGGTTATAGAGCTTGGTGACTAACGGCTTATACTCTAAATAACCAAATTTTGATTTTGAGTAAAAGACAGAAATACGTTATACATTTACATAATGGTACTTTAAATACATTTTATCAAATATGTTTATATAATAAATATTAATAAATATTTCCATCATAGAAAACTCAACCTTTATTTTCTTCTAGCTGTGCCCTGCGGTATCGCCCGCATGTAGCTTAAAGAAATCACTAAGATCAGAGTTATAATAATTCGGTATATACAACATTTTACTGGTGGCTCTTTCACGGGTAGAAGTGTAAATATTTATAATAAAATTCCATTAAAATTGACAGAAATTCCATATTGTAAATTTAAAGCTCACGTCAAAGACGTTCTTATGCGGAAAGGTTATTACAAACTTGATGATTACTTTCAGGTTAAGACTGCTTGAACATGAGTTTAATATTAAGCCAGTTTAAGTGCGTTCTGTAACTGTGAGTAGGAAAAAAAAACTCCCGGGAGTTTCTTGCCGCTTCTTCTTCCGAGACCACTCACAGTAGGGATTTGTTGAAGCGATGGCGTAGTTTGACGTTCGAAAAGTGTTTGTAAAAACCAACTTCGAATAAAATATTATTTCATTTCATTTCATTACATTTATTTCATTTAGTTTTGTTTACGTGGGGTATTAATATGTATTTGCAGAAACGCAAGATACAATTGAAAATGAGAAAAACAGCGTTCTCTTAAATCTATTCCGACATACTTGACTGGAAACGATACCTTCCTAGGAAATTTTATCCTTTTATAACTAAAAGGTAAATCTCTATGGGTCAACGGAATTTGAGGTATCGGTATAGTTCGCTCCACCGCTGGTCCAATCAAAACTAAAGCAACTAGGACATTGCTTGGAATACATTTAATTTGAAGACTACTGGCGTTACATAAACTTGTTGGTCTTATATTTAGACTAAATTATTTGACCCAAAATGCCATTATGAGGTTTATTTATAAGTGACAGACATATATTGTCGCGGACGTTTTTTTACATCTACTAAAACAAAAACCTTTGTAGTACATGGTTCTTACATATAATTAGCCATTACCTTAGCGCACGTGGATAAGACAATCCCGTAGCGCTTTTTCTCCTAGCTTACTTTACAATTTTTAAGGCTTACCAAGAATTTTAGCGTAAAGCTAGATAGCCTATATCCTTTCTCATAAATGTGACTATCATATACAAAAATATTTTTTCAAATTCGACTGATAGTTCCAGAAATAAACGCTTTCAAACAAACAAATCAACTCTTCAGATTTTTTGTCACTATTAACACCATAAAATATGTTTGAAAAAAGATTTTTTAATGATTTTTTATCTTTCATACATGATACTAATATCTTTTTTTAATGTTAATAGCCGACAAACGAGCAGAAGAGCCACCTGATAGTAAGTGGTCACCGTCGCCCACGGACATATGCAAGACTATCACTCTGATCACGGTATCACTGATGCGTTGTCGGCCAGGAAATGAGAAGAAAGTTACAAAGAAGGTACTGGCTCTCAAGCTCCCAGCCGGAACACGACGAGTCGTTTGGCGGCTGACTCAAACAGAAGGGTGGTAGCTTGCCAAGCAGGCTTCAAGGAAAGATAATAATACTAGTTATAATGTTAATGACTTAATAATAAATAATATTGATGATATAATCCTTACGAGAAATCCTACCATCAAGCAGGCCGGCTTCTGTCGCCTATTACGACACCCTGCTCTGCCAGCATGGGATTGGGGGAGTATTCTAAGCCGCCCCAATACGGCTAAAAATCTACTACTAGTAATCGAACAGAATATGGTATCGATGTCTTCTCTCTAAACTTCTTTATATTCGATCTCTTCAGATAGGTCTTCAGATACGGTGCGTGTGTGTCTGTTAGCAGGTTAATTCCATAGAAAAATAATACAAAGTTCAAACAAAAATGTATAAATATTTTTAGGTGAATCAAAAGTTGTATCTTAATTAAATTCAGTCCGAGTTTGGATCAATTAACAAATTTCATAGCTTCGCAGCAATTGCGAACCTCGTTTACTATTCATAATCCATTTAGTATCAAATTTTGCAACTAACGAGGATATTTCCTATCGGATCCATTTTCCCAATTACCTCCTACCTACCGTTGCTGCGAAATATTGTCCCAGATTTTTTGGGAAACAGTATTAAATTAAGCAGCAGAATACCAAATTGATGATTAATTGAGTGTTCAGTTCATTAATATGGATGGATCATGAATGCATGATCAGTTACTGGAATTATTACTGTTGGGCCGTCGAGCTACGAGGTTTGCTTAACGATACTGCTTACGCGATATCGCGAGATACTTTAAACATCTTGTTGCGATTCTCTTATCATCTTAAATATCTTCATGCGATTCGTCGGGTCTTAAAGTTTAAGAATACAATCAATCTATGAATCCAGACAGTCCTGCGTCTTGCTGAACAGCAGTCCACGCAATCTATTTGCATACGATGAAAGAGTCTGCGTAGAAGGATGGTCTACCGGCCGCTTTGTCGCTCGGCAGATGGGTTCACTATCAATTGAGCTACAGGTTCATATGAGTACATGTTTATCAGTCATACTTGCAGCAAAATTAACTCCACATTATAACTGCATGGTTTTTTTTTCATGATAGTGCCAGTGGAAGGGGCGAGCTGAATAATCGTTTTTTTCTTATTCCAAATCTGAAAATGGAGTAACATTAAAAGGCGAGCAGTAAAAGCTTCAGCAATCCTAGTTCTTTATGAACCGCAAACCGCTTGCGGGTGACGTTGAAAAGAGTCGATGCCCGCACCCCTTTGACGTTAATTGGTGACGTCGCGGCTATTTCCCCTTCGGAATGACAACGCAGTCTGGCAGGGGATTGATTTTTAATGCAACATAATTAGAATACCGTGTGGATAGATTGTGAGCAAATTACACCGTATTCGATTTTCAAAATTGTCGTATCCTGATATATTACGTGGATTAGGGCAAAATTTATCAGTAATTAAAATAACGTATTTGCTTCTGTTAATTAATTCTACAATTAGCACGTCAATTATACGTGGCCCTAGCTAGAAAACCACAACAGGCTTAGAACTAAACCGTCATTAAATTAAAATCTGAATTAAATAGATTCTCTTTTAAATGCGTATTCGCTGATGCATAGGAAATCGTCTCTCCGCCACAGAAATGACGCCCCGAGGATGGAGGACAACTGTAGCTTAACCCGTGATTACTGACAAAAACGCAGCGCTGTGGAGAACAGCGTGGATAAGACAAGAAAATTTTAATTTCAGCAGAGTCGCAAAGGACTTGTAAATAAATTCGGTTTTTAAAACAAAAGCAGAAATAAAACTTTTATATCAAATTTTTTATTTTACACACTTATTTATATAATTCCAAACTTATAAATTTTACAGCAATAAAAATAAGCACAAAAAATATAAAGGAACCCTTTTATTGTAACAGTACTCATAGAAAACAGGTTTATATATGCAATAGCTCTTCAACTTTTTGCCCAATGCTTAGCGCAACTTCTAAGGCAATGAAGCGTTAATACAATAGCCCCAAAACAGTCTATCGTACGGAGTGGAACGCCTCCCCGGATTTTGACAGCGTATAATTCTATACTCCACCATAATGATTTATTTAGTTGTAATATTATTTTGTAGCATGTAACGTACTTATAGACTGGAGCAATAGGCGGTGTCAGCTTTTCTCCCCTCTCGAAAATGATGAACCGCTGTAGGTTCTTTTGCTATGGCGATATACCCAGTATTAGAGCATTTTGGCAGCTACGCTGTAGAAAAACGTTGATGCGGTGTGTATAAATGCACTGCATTTATCTCATGAAAGCATTTGTGCATGCAGTCATCTACGAGTATATTAAATGTATCAACCTGTATCTTGGCCAAAGTTGTAGTCTGTGACAGCTAGACCTCTTAGGTTTGGACTAAGAGTTGACGTGAAAACTTGGGAGCCATCGTTGGTTAAGGGATGACCGCTGATGGCAAATTTTTATAACTTTCGTTAAACCATATCGTTAACTCGTCTGCATCGGCGCAATGTAGGAAATGAGGAGAATTCGACGAAGAAATCTCTGACCAGCAGACGCAGTGTGTCGCTTGAATACAAACCCAGAGGAAAATTCAAGTCTGAAGACCAAGGACTGTCTCGTATCGATTTGTCATGTCCACGCTATACTCGTTAAGCACCATTAAAGATATTTTTGCATTTAAAGCGAGCGCTTAATGGTCGCCTTTGTTTCGAACCGACTCACTTGCAGTTTAATTGAGATTAAATGAAATAACTGAACTGAAACAACTCCCTCAAAGTAAAAGCTCAACTCTTTCCTCACCGAACCCTCGGAGCTCATCAAAACGTAACTCTTAGTTTTAGTAATAAAACGGTGTTAACCCTTTGATATTAACTACTAAAAACCAGTTTCTCCCTCAATTTTATAGGGGGTACTTACCCTTTACGATTTATTGTACAAATACCACACTGGAATCGGCCCATACAAAAACAAACAGTCCCTATAGATATATTTAAATAGCGGGGACATATATGAATGATTTATTTAAACATTTACATCTATTTGGATAACTTCAAGTAATTTAAATCGTGGGACATCTGTACCATTTATCTACCAACTTATCTAAGTTAAAATTGATTTTGAAATGAAATCTGTCCAGTTTATTAATTACGAAGTCGACATGGGATTAACAGATAAATGTTTATTACTTGATTATTGTTGTTTCTGATGTCGTTTTTTCGTCCTCTGATTACAAAATAAACACGTAAATAAAGTGAGGCGACTCGTCGCTCGGACGTGAAGGTACTGGAAGCAGATTGTGATTTCGTGTATTAACTACCTACCCATAGTTACGGTTAGGTATTCCCAAGTAGCGACTGCCGTACGACGTACCGGACGAGAAGGATCATTATAATCATCAATAATTCAAATATATATTATCTACAGTAATTTATGTTACAGTTTTTTGTGTATTTTATTATGTTCAGCTGCGGCTTTAGACTACGAATAAACATTTTTTTCATTTTCATTTTCATTTTCATGTGTAGTGATTGAAATATGTATCTTCGAACGGAAAGTCGATTTTTGAAAAAAGAAAAGTCACATGTCATAAGAAACTGATTTGCGAATACATTTTCTTTACACCTCGAGACTATGTCAACAATAAATAAGAATTCTTTCCGACAGTAATAAATGGCCGTTTTTGACTACAATTGTATAAACGTTCTATTAATCGAATTTCCGTCCGTTCGTTCCTCGGGTAACAGAAAACAAGCGCTATTTATTTATTACTTTAGACCTGGCTCGCTGATTTGATTGACAATATTAAAGAGTATTATTATTATATTACAATACTACTATAATATTAATAATAATACTAATAATACAATATAATATTAATATAATATAATATTAATAATAATACTAATACTAATAATACTATTTATTATTACAATACTTATTCCAAATATTTGTTTGGCAAAAATATGGTCAGTTGTCTAATCGTTAACGATACGAACACGTGGGTCGTAAATCTACGACGTGCATTTCGGGAGTGACATCGACGAGTCAATAATAAAAACCACGTTTAAAATCAATAATTTATTCAATTCACAATCATCTTTATCACTATAGAACAGTCAGTCGATTTTGCCTAAAATTAACTTCTTACATTTTTCAAAAATCAACAATTCTCACAATTAATTATTACAAAACTGGCAAATTTACAATTTCACCTCACATTTCACACATCCAACATTTATATCATAACGTCAAATATCCGGTCACTGTACAATATTATAATCAATCGGTAATCGTTAAGTACAACTGTCAATTATCCGATCACTGTACAATATTATAATCAATCGGTAATCGTTAAGATCAACTGTCAATCTATACAGTTACCCGTAAAGCGAGTGTACCACCTGCCGATATGTACAATTACCTGTGAACCATCCCACATTACTGTCAAGTGTTATTCACGGTCACCCGTCAGCTGCTACGGACGACATCTACACGACAAATTAGTCTATGGTCAATTCTGAGACACAATTCCAAAAATGTTGTGTCAACTCCTAACGTCAATCGTCATGTCTGTTTCTAATCCAATTGTCAAATTTTAATAGACAATTTACAAGAAATAATTCTATAATTTGTATAAGAATAAAATAATTATAACAAGTCGCGCTACACTTTAAGGCGCGCGATGTAAATAATGGTAAAATATAGAATAGTGTAAGTAACTAAGTTACCACAAAACAACTGCTTTTCCTATAATGTTTACTGTGTAGAGTCTACTACCCTGAGGATGGTCTGCTCCGGAACGAAACACGTGTTGGTGACGGTATGTGTGTTGGTATATGTATACATTATCATAAATGCATGTTTTCCTTAATGGGAAAGCGGGAGGTTTCATGCATGTATAAAAATATATAGCATCATACATTGTGCTTGCAGATTGTTGCAAAGTAAATTAATACTAATGTAATTGCAATGAATTTCCGCAAAGTAGCGCCTGATACTGTCGATTACTGTGTGTCACTTTAATATGTGTTTGTGTGTATGTATCACAAAGATATGATTCGTGCCTTCAATAATAATAACTAACGTTTCACGTGTCTATCTAACAACGTCCTCCGAGCGGCGTCACGTTCACTAGACAGCCCCGACCGGCCTGTCCGGTGACCTGCCGCCCTGTCATTAGTATCTGCCGCGAAGCACATGCTAACGATGTGTTTTGGTGATAACAAGCAATTAACGTTGTTTTCGATATTCACCGTTTGTCTTGTTCTTTTCTTAAAATTATAACATTTGCTTTTTAGTATTTTCAATGTTATTTAATTGACGACGACCTGAGAACGTCTGCGACGCACGACGCGTTTAGAAGTCTTAACATAAATATATTATTAAAAACTATTTACATTATATTACAAGGAAATAATTATAATTACGGAAGTGCGTTCCTACTACATTGGTCGTTAAATAAATTGATTCGGAATTATAACTTTGCTTTTTTTAAAATGTTAATAATAAATTAATTCACACTGTAATATAATAACAATGTCTCAAGAAATACGAATTTCATATTTTTTCAGGAATAGTTTAAATAAAAATACTATAAATAATAAATATATTTGTTATTGATATGATACCTACATTGTGTTCTAGTTATTTACTAGTAATTTATTGTTTGCCAGCTAATACATTTTACATTTACTCGGTGATATTTTTGTTACTAAAATATAAAATACGCAACATGTTGTGATTTCTTAGTAAAATAAAACAATGATGTAGTAAACATTAAAAACAATATATATAAATTACTAATAAACATGTCGTAATACAAGCAGCTGTTGATATGTCGAAGAATTCAAACACAACATTCAGACAAAACGTTATTAATCATGTCGAAGGGCTGTTGTTTAAACTGAGATTTAGAAAAATATGTACTTAATTAAATCCTAAATTTACGTTCATTTCATACCAATGAATCGCCTTATTCATAAAGGATTCAGTTAATGAGAAACATAGGCAAATATTTAATATTTAGACGCACGTCATATTTACTGTTGCACTGCAGTAGTGAAACAATTCAAACGGTATTAACCATGGTAATAACAAAAGATAACACAATTAGATATGTGTAGAACTACCATAAGTTCAGGCCGGACGAGTACGGGCAAAACTTTGATAAATTTTACTTTGCGCCTGACAAAGTCAACGTACGGTGCAGAGCGCCAACCGGCCGAGCGGCCGCCATGTATTGTTGTGAAGTGGTAGGTAGTGGTTGTACGATTTCCCGCCAGGGCAGACGTTTGTGTGAAAATTGTAGAGCGGGGGGTCGGGGGGTGAGTGTGTACTTTTTTTAAAAAATTCAACTAAATTTTATGCTGTTTACAATTGTAAACTATTAACGGTCGCCTGCGGGTAAGCAAAAATTATTCTTCTTCTTCTTCTTAAACTTGACAATTAATTCCTTAATATATATATCATGGTATAATTATGTTTATCTATTAAGAATAGGCATATACACATAGAGCATTTTTTTACAGGTAAGATTCGTTTTAATTGAAACATAACAACTAATGTTAATAAATTTAGTTTGGTTCCAACATCAATAACAAAACTTACATGCGTACGTTTCTTGTTTCATAATTTAAAATTTAGTAAATTCTTAGTAACTGTTAAACGGTGCATTTCAAAAGTATAATAATTTTATGTCGCGCAAAACGAGCGCTTTCATTTGATATTTTTCTACCAAAACTAATCCCTAAAACAGAATTACTTAAATCATCCAATTGTACTGGTGAACCAGCAAGCAACCTTTTCCGTCCAATTATTTCAAATAAAATCGAATACCCTAGATATGTGCGCGATCCTACAAGGGTTCGTTACTTGTTCGATAAAGCAAGTGCGACAGTGTCAGTGATATTATATGCAGCTCTCTCGCACCTTCCTGGCAGCGGTGACGACCTCGAGTCGCGGCCGCGCCGCCGCTATGTCAGCGCTGCGAGCTGTCACCCCTCTGTTTATCAACATGTTCTGTGACCAAAACAAATTGGAGTGTCTACATTGTTTTACTGAACGTTACTTACCATTGGTTCGAACGAGTGTGTTAAGTAGATGGATACTAGAATCAATACAATTAATTAAAAGACCAAAAAATAAGTGATTTTAAGTCATGACATGATACAAACAAAGGTTGTTTCACGTATGTGGTTGCAGTGCTGGAGACACACCCGCACACACACAAAACGTGTCAGTGCTCTGTGCGCGGTCGGTGGTCGGTGGTCGGTGGTCGGTGGTCGGAGGTCGATGGTGGGGGCGAGAAGAGAGATTGCCAACTAGTACAACAATATTATGGTAGTTAGCGACACACTCACAGTGGACGGCGAGCGGTGGTCGCCGTACACGTGGAGGTGGTCGCTGTCAGGAGTCAACGGCGACTTGATGTAGTCCTGCATCGGCTTCTTTTCTAAGGAACATATTAATATGAGTTTCAGTAAACAAAACATAATATATTAATTATTTATATTCGTAAATATTTAATTTCCACTTAAACATGAAAGCAACGAGGCATGTAGTTGACGTGAACTGAAGTGAGTGCTGCCATCCATAATATTCATTCCTAGATATGCTGATCTTCTCTCGCTCCGCACTAATCGAAACGCGTAGTCTGAGTGCATTGAGTAATTTTGAATTTACGTGAGAAAGGTCCCATGAGCCGTATATTGATATTCATTGCGCATTATATCACCCTTACATTACAGTATGGTGATTGAACAGTATACATTTATAGCATTACTAAAGTGCGGAGCCTCTTCACACTATTGTCACACCAAAACAAAACGACAACAATGACATTGACAATTCCAATATATCCAATACATGACAGTGGTAATTCCAATACACATACTATATGGCGCTCGGCTCACAGCGCCATCTACTAAGTGAAAGTACAGCTGCAAGGTACAGCAACACCCGACCCCCTGTGCCTAACGCTGACCATCTGATACGAGGCTGGGT